>NQII01000322.1:732319-825095 GCA_002778355.1 Clitarchus hookeri | reverse complement strand
TTAATGAAGATGGGAGGTGCTGATTAGCGCCTTGCGTTAACCACCTACCTCCAACCCCTTTTTATTTCCCCGCCGCCCTCGAGCTGCTTCAACCGCCGACGTGCACGCGGACCTCTACGCGACTCCACTGGTTCCTGTGAGATCACGCTTCGCCGAGTGGATTGGATTACTCAATCCATCGCGACACTCCGGATTAACCCCTCGATGTAAACATTATTTTTCTTTTTCAAGTGTCGCAGAAGAGAACGTTTTCCTAGTGAAAAGTACTTACGAATTTCTTGTAATAATTTAGACTTTGGGAACCTATGGGAGAAGAAGAGTTCAGTAGATCCATGGCACCAGAAGCCAGCGATTTTACGCTATGTCCCATCTATCGTGCGCCGACTATAACACCACGTTCAAACTCACTGAAATTAGCTGCCAACCGCATCGCGTTACTCTGATTGGTTCCATACCTCTGTTATTTGCATACGCACGCCTATACCAGTTCTTTTGGCTCTTCAGTGTAAATTGTTGGTGTGTCAACAGCAACAAATATCATTTCCGGAGGGGAAATCGCTGTCCATACTGACGCTACCTTCTGGACTTGCACAGCAACGACCATACTTCTCCTCTCTTCCAATATTTCAGACGTGTACGAGCATCCTCGGGATTAAAAAGAGGTTAAACCATCAGATTTGGGACAGTTATTCCACACTCACTTTACAATGATTTTAGAAGAGGGTATCGCCATATCGAAATAATTTGCCATCTTTAATGCATCGCATTTTTAATTTAAAAGAGGTTTATTTTCTTAAAAATTAATAACTCAATTTTAATGATTTTTTTTAAGCTTAGGAACTAATCAATAATAGTACATCATAAACATATTACATTATTTTTTATTTTCAGAACACTTGAACATTAAACTTCATGTTTTCCCTCAAAAATTCTTGAGAATTATGGGACTTTACAAAGAAAGCGACACAGGCACAGACCTTGTGTCTGTTACGTTATGAAAAGCATGTAAAGAGCTTTAATTTAAGACACGAATAATTGAATTTAAGCAATAATTGTAATAGTTACAGTGATTTAAGTGAATTGATGTTGCAATACGGCCAAGTGCATGTATGCAGAAGTGCATGACTAATTGAAAAATGACTGTTATCGTATGTTAAAAGGCTCCATGAAACTTGTTTTCTTTACAAGGCGCTAGTACTCTATGCGAATTAGTTTTAAAATAGTTTATGTAAATAATTATTTTGAAAAAACAATAATTCAATAGCCATGTTCTTATAGTAGGTCTGTGCGATGTATCCTGACTTATATGCATGTCGTGTTGTAATTTCGTTAGTTTGAGACTGAAGTTTACAAAAGTGTAATGTTATAATTATTTTAATTTTTTTTACTTATAAAGTGAAAGTTAGATTATTTGCACGAAAATTATACACCCACAAAAGTTGTGTGTTTTTTTTTATTTGTGTTGGCTAACCTGTGTAACATTACATTTTAGTACACCAAAAAGCAAGAAAATGATGCGAGAAGTCTTCGGTGTTTGTTTAAGGCCGGTATTCTTATACGTTTTTATTAGGGTTTTGGTACAGCTTAAGCTATACCCAGGCCTTATCAGTATTCCAGAACGTTATAACGCCCGCTAGGGCCTTACTCAAGCCACGGCCGAAGCCTAAATCTTAGGGCTCCGATTTGGGTGATTTATCCTTGGCACAAAGGAAACCTACGCATGCGCAGAACGCATATAATTTTTCCGGAAACGGTAGCGTGACGCACATCCATAAACAATATGACGCATCCGTACCGTTATACATCGCGATGTAACTATTTATAAAAAAATTAGGAAACCAGCACAATTTAGTTGTTTTGCATATAAAAGTTAAAGTTGACAAGAATACTGTATAATATGTACGGCATATTTTAAAGACTTTCATCATTAGCAAAAACGCAAAACCCGTATTAGATTAATGAGTATATATAACATCTATTCAGGCTTGTAAGATGTAAGTCTTTGTAGCACAACTGGTAAAGTGTCTACCCACAACTTATACGTTCCCGGTGCAAGTCCTGGTCGGTACAAATTTTATTTAAGGTTTTAAAATTAACTTAAACTTATATATTTTTAGACGTATTATGTTGAATAAAGTCTATTTATGATAATAACTACCCTAAGTTTTAAAATACGAGTAGGGTTTTTTTTTACATTGGTAATAATTACATATCTCAGAATTTATTCAACGAAATCCATTATCCACGTTCGAAAGGTATTTTGCGTTTCTCCCAGTTTTTTTAAGACCTTACTATTGAAAAGAAAATATTGTATCGTGTGTGCAAATGGTATTTGTGAGCCCGCTTTCTACAACGCTAAAATCATATCCTCAGTAACGCGACGAGTTAACAAATCTGGTTGAAATGTGTATTTCAGGGAATATTTAGAACAGCACATATATCAGTAGATACATTTTATTGAAACACAGGGGTGGGTAACAAATCTTTACTACCTAAGGTTAGGTATGTATTCAGTTCCCATGCTTAGGGGCAGCGATATTTCGCGAAAAGATTTCGGGACAAGATACAGTCCAAAGCACTGTAGAGTCGTCCAGTTTCTTTGATTGGCTAAAAAATGTTCTGGCCCGTGTTAACCGTTTGCGCACGAATCCCGAAGGTTCAGTGTCGGAGTTACTTAGTCCTGAGTGGCTTGGTCAAAGACGGACACGGCATCAGCAGCCAATGGAGGTATAACAACAGCTGAGGTGTGTATATAGTATTGAAGTCTACTGCGTGCTCCGATTTTTACGCGAAAAGTCACTGGCCCTCCCACGTGCGAAAATACGATGACCCTGCCGGGGATTGAACCCGGTTCGACTTGGTAGGAGGCGAGCAGGCTAACCGCTCAGCCACCTCCCAACCAGTTTGCTCGTAACGTTTACTTCGCTTGACGTTCGCGTGAAATGGTAAACGAGGAAATTTGTTAATCTGCGAACTAAAGGACAATGAAGAGTCTCTAGTCGCTGTGAGATTGAAATCGGTTGACGAGGCAGTGTCTATGAAGAAAGGAAAAGGAATCATGTTTGCTGTGACGAGGAAAAAAAATTGATGATACGTATTCATGCATCGCCATGGGTAGTTGTGGTGAAGTAAGCTGGTTTCTTCGGCACTGAACACATCGTGAATCCTTATCAGGCCCGACATTCACCGAGGATCGAACCAAGATCACACGCATGAAATGGCAAGGCAATTGATTATTGCAACTTTTTAAACTACTGTATGTGCTTGGAAAATATATCTCATTATTTTTCATAACTTTTTAAGAGCAAACCCGAACGCCAAAATAATTTCTCTAATTTGTGTATAGTTAGTGTTAACTACGATATTTTTGTTGAGTTACTTTTGTATAAAATTATAAAAGTGGTAATTACGGCCACGCTGCGACTCTGACCAATCACGAGACAGTGAGCAATAATAAATCACGAGGTGGAAAGCAAATCATTTATGCGAGGAGTTTATAATTACTTTGAACTTTTTTATTTGCATGATTGTGAACAAACTTAAATATGAAAAGCAGTAAACAGGAATAATATTTCATAAGGGAAATAACTTTTTTTAGTAAATTCCAATTTTAGGAACATGTTTTTTAATTTTGGAATTTGGTAACTACTATAACTTCAGTTAAACATTTTAGTTACTGGGATAATCACAATAGTATAAGAATTATATAAATAAATGTAGATATGCTTACATTCCTGTAATTAACTGAAAAGTACTCAAGTATAATCAGCATTAGAGAACTTCCGAGAATCATTTCCTCAAATTTGGTAGCGATTTACATTTAATGATGGCGACTGCCATAATAATGTAAGCTGTAAACGGTTATTTTATTATAAATAAATTATAAACCTAACTTAGATAAATAAATTATGTTTAACCGAAACTGCACTTTTATATGTTTATTAATAACCACATACTGCCTTTGTGTAAATGCAATGTATTAAATATGGCCATAATAATTTTTTGCGGTTAAGATAACATGTTACGTACGAAAACGTTTTACAAACCAATATTTTTTTAATCGTCTCTTTTTTTCAAAGCATTCGTATAAAATTAGTGAGTAATTCATAACTAAAATTATTATTACAATATTATGTATCACAATGAAATATTTGATCGTATTATTACTTCCGATAAATAAAAATTCCTCATTGGTAGAGCTTACGTATACTTGTATTTGCCAAACCCAACGGCACAACAAAGGTAATTGGAATGAAAAAACGTACATATAAAAGGAACCACGTACATTGTCTTCCATTATGATCTGAGGCACTGACAACGCCTACCTGATTCCAACGTGCGTGCACGAGCAGCGTGATACGAAGGACGCAACTCGGCCGTGTTTGCGTGCGAACACCCGTGTACCTGACGGTCGATGGATTTGACACGTCGTGTGGAGGGACCCGGAGAAGGCCCAACGAAAAATAGGTCAGGCGGCTGCCGTGGACATGCGAAGGGGTTCTGATTAAACACGGAGGGGCGGCAAAAAAAAAGGGTTGCAGGGAGGAACGGCGCAATAATATTTTTCATCCCTTCCAGAGTCCCGAAGTGCCGTTACTTTAATGTGATAGAGTGTTCCACCCTGCACCTGCTGTTGCCAACCCTTTTTGCCCGGAGGGGACGTCGCGGCAAGCTAAAACCTACCCTAAGGGCCAGTGCCAGAACAAAGTTTTCATCGGGCGGGGAAAGGAAGAAAAGGTGTACACGAGAGCGAATAAAAAATGCCTTAAAACATGTTATCGCTAAATTTACTGAGCTAAAAAGATGTACAATTGCATTTCTTTTCCACAAAGAACACCTGCCGTGCAACAAATGTTTTAGTAATTGCTACAGACCTGCACAATTCGCGTTAATATTTAGTGACGTGCTAGATTTAGCTACTGTATACATACATGAATACAATTTGTGATTTCATTGGTTGTTGGACTTTATGCCGCGTCATTAACCTGTATGTTCGCGTTACAGGGCATTAATTGCTATGGTGTTGAAATTTTATTATTAGCTTAAAAGTCCTTTAGGCGTGCCACATTAAGTGTTGGCCGATGGCAGAAGTCAGTCGAATGAACAGCGTGTGGTAGTTAGGTGCGTTACCAGATAACCAGGAGAATTTTCCAGCTCCATAGCAATTGGTTAGTACACGATCCCTCGATAAAAAAATATTGTTTTGTTGTCGTGTGCTACTACACCGTAAGAAATTTTCTGGTAAACTTCACAAACTGTAATGGAAGTTTTTAACCTATACGTTGTATGGAAATAATACCACATACCGGACTGTAAATGTAGGAATGATTTCCGACCGTCGTTACTATCCAAGGTTAGGGACTTCTCTACGCATTTGACTGTTCCGTGAGCGAACGTAGGAACGCTACCGTGGAAGTATGGGAAAATAGTTTACCATTCGCACTTCATCACCATTCGTACACATTGATGTGGTAATGTTACGAATAATTTCTTAGAGTGTACGCATGCATGCAATTCGTCGGACTTGAAACATGAATCTCCATGCCGCACATTCATCTGTGATGAAATACGATGCGTCTAATAGCTTCACAAAAAAAAGGGGGAGGGGGACCTCTGCTGAGCATGTTAACAGTGAAGCCGCCATCTTGACACTACCACTGCTACCTCGAGTTGCGTGCCAGCTCTTTACTACCGTGTCTGTCAGTTGTGCGTCATACTATACGCCCCTTTATGCCCATACTGACCTCTATTAAGAGCACTATCAATTCCTTCTTTCTTTCCATTCTGTTCATCGTCTGCTATAGACAGTATTGCCATGGAGTTAGGAACGCTGTATCACTGTCGGGATCGATGTTATGATCCACTAGAATGAAATATACTAGCCAATTCCGATCAAACATTGTAAAATATTGTTACACGTCCATACAAAGGTATATCACTGGTTGTATTGTGTATCCTTACTATCCTTTTCAATGACTGTCATTATTCCCCCTGTAATTCCTGTGGATTCTAGGATACACATTCCGTGTATGATAAAATTGAATAAAACATCTGTGAAATACGAAATAGCTTGACAGAACGCAGTGACACATGCCGTGTAGTGCACATCATCGGGCGGTGGCTGTACTAGGCTTAAAAGAAATAAGGGGCAGAACAGCAATGAAACTAGTACTTTAAGATGAAATTGAGATATAATATTTAATCTCCCTTTTGTTACATCACCACAGAACGATTCTTACAAACGAAACACAGGCATCATATATGAGAGCTGCAGTATTTCAAATTGTTTTCCACAACGTCATTACCCAACACTCACTCATATTATTTTTATTTTGATGTACTACAATTAAACACACAAACTACTCAATATGTTGTTTTAAGTGCTCAAGGGTAGCTCGGAATAAGGCAATAATATGTATTTACTGCGGTTTTGCGAGCCTCCTGACAGCGAAGACCGGTAACTCGGGAACATGGACATTAAACACACACATAAGACAGTTTAAAGAAAACACAATCATTTGTAACATAAGAAATTGCATATTAAAATAAAAAAATTGATCAAGATAAAAACTAATAACTGCTATAAACTACAGAAATAAGTCAGATATGCACAGCGATATTTCTACGTTACTGAACACAATAACAAAACAAAATTATTTAGTTAATCTCAATGATATAATTTATTTATATCGTATACATAATTTAATGATAAGTAGGCTATGAGTGAGGGACAATTTGAAGGTTAATATGAAGCAAGAATATCTACTGGAGAAGCAGCAGATCGTACTGGAGAGGGAAATATGAGTTCCCCGATAAAACACACCGGCCAACAGCAAAGTCCGCTGCGTTACCGACCGTATCCGCCGGGAGTCGATCCGGCCATGATGGGAGACCGGCGATGGGTTCCCAAGCCTTTGAGATGACGGACGGTGTTTAACACTTTTGTATCGTGGCTACTTGAAACATGCCTGCTCGCGGTGTGAAGGATCGCTGATTCCAGTACCGAACATAATCGCAGACCACTACGCTGTTTGTACGTGTGAGTATGGATTCTGCTCATCATTGTAGTTTAAAAAAATAATCGCGCATGCAGCAGACGAATGAAGATTGCCATCAGCAATAAACATGGTATTAGACAGATACGGCTTATCCATTGAAGAAAACTTAAACTTGTTAATGAGCTTGCTTTATTTTGATACCCAAATTTCGGGGAATGTGATCCCACGAAAATTCCTAGAATGATAAAATGTCACCCTTCTCATATAATATGCTAGGGGTTTTCATAAGGGACTTTGCCCGTACCTGCTCTTCGAATCCCAAAAATTATCGCACCATTTATCTCAGTTTGGACGGAGAAACACTCTCCACAATATGCCTCTTGCTTACTGAAATATGTCCGGGGAAAAACGATACCCGCGATGTTACGCGACACACAGGTAGTCGTGAATCGGAGAAATTCAATCAAAATTTGTTGTCAGGTTGGTCGGGCGGCGGACGCGCTTGTCTGAAGTCTGGAGACTGAGGAAAGTAGGTCAGCTCTGATTGCACGGAGGTGATCTCGAGAAGGTCCTTCTGTTACACCTCTCCGCACTCAGAACGTCCTGAATACGGTGTTTGTGACCAACTGCTATCCTGCCGGGGATAAATCAACAACTCTGCTGGTCCGTACGGCGAACGTCTTCCATATGGTGTCTTTTGTGGTTGACCTAGTCGATGAACGAAGTACAATGAAAAGTTGAATCTTATACAAAAAAATACGTTTTTTTTTTTACGAAAACCACATTATTTTAATATATGTTGGATTCAATCCTTCCAGAACTGGTGATGTGATTATTGGATGCTGTACAGGAAGTGGATTTAATGATTCACACTCTATAAACACAGTAAATATCTTTGTACTGTTACAAAAAAAAATGTTTGGAAACTTGTTACCAAAAAAATTCTGAGTAACACTACAAATAAATCTTTGTAAACATTGCAGGAAATTGCTTGAAAAATATGCTATATGTACACCAAAATTTGTAATCATAAACTTACAAGAGGTAGTTACATTCCTGCCAGGGTGTATCGTAATATTATTAGTGCCAACTACGATGTAGCTAAGGACGATGATACTTTCTGTTGGGAAGCTGTAAGTGTTGAAGAGAGTTATGTACTGTTATACTGTTATAGTTCATGTTTCGTTTTGGACTTCAGGGTATGGCCGCTAAACATGGTAGTGGTGTTTTGGAGTTGTGTTTCTTTAGTAAAAATCATAATGTGCCTAATCTATCATTTACTGACTTGTCTGCTTTGGATCCCCCATGATGTTGTATGTTGGAGGACTGCTCCTGTACATCAAACTGTTTTTTGTTAATCAAGCTGCTCTCATAAGACTGTATTCTAGTCCTGTATTGTATTCCCGTAAAAAAAAAAACTTGAACCGGGAGATGAAATATGGTTGTATAGAAAGCTTGTTGGTACAACAGGTGACTTGCGTATACATGGTCATATACAGATTGTATATTCTGCATAAACATGAATAAACTTTGTTCTGATGAAATCTGCCTATTGGTTTTCATATAATTTGGTTATTGGTTTTTATTTATTGGCGTGCTCCCCAGCCCCAAGGCAGTGGCCCTAGTATATTTTAGTATTTGTACAAAACGGGCTGTAACCTACTGACTGATATCCTGTAGAATTACAACAATGTGTGCAGTAATTATTCAATCATTTTCCTGCAAAATCACATGATATTGTTTGGACTTCTACAAAGTAATTTATCTGCATGATGATACACAGTAGATTTTATGCTATAACAATTGTAGTTATTCCAGGATACATAGCCAAGCATCTCTGGCAGCGTTTACCCCCAAAATATCAAGGTAAGCTTGTCTTGCTAGATTTTGGAGTTCAACTGTCTTATCCTTCACGACATTCTGCTAATGAGGCGTGTGAAAAACGGCCTCGATTCGTTGTCCGAAACAAACTATGGGGGTTTCTACTCGTACTAAGTGTTTTGGAAACTCCTGAGTCTTCAGTAATGTAAAGGTTCTTGAGAAAACCTGGATTTGGAACATATTCAAGAATCAATTCACAGGACGTAGCCTGGCCCAGAACAGACGTTGGGAGCAAAGTCTTACTACAGAGTAAATAAGTACACAGAGACGAATAGCGTAGCGGTTCGTTTTATATGGGCGTACCTACTCTCTGATTGGCTGCGCAAGTGTCTGGGAACGGACTTAGTGTCTGATTGGCTACTGCATAATGCGAAATGTTTCCTATCGGCTCTGCTATCGGCTGGCTAGAAGGTTATCAGGTTTGATTGGCGAACGGAGTTCTAATATGTTGCTGACGACTAGTGACGCCATTTTGTTGGCTAGTGCAGCCGGAGTTCGCGGTATATAAGGCTGTTTCGCCTCTGTATTCTTAAGTACTCTGTTGTCTTACGCTTGTCGGAAGTAGCACGAATTGCTATTTGTGAAATATTCTCCATATTAAACCTGTGGTAACTTTCATAATACCTACAAACTATATTTGTACTGACATTGGGACACACTCCACATAACACAGTGCCCTTTCTTCCAGGTATGGAGTAATCACATATCGTTCCTATACCTCTGACCGAGTAGTTTTGTGCGAATCCGTGTTCTGTGACGCGCTCATAGTGCCTTGAAAACTACAGTGTCCCAAGATCCTTCTCACGAGAGATCGTTCTTGTAAGCACACCTTTGTTGGATCACCACAAGCCAAACCCTACACACACACGCCATCACTACCGTAAACGCACTGTTGGATGTTAACACACTTATACGGACGCGTTAGCGGGTCATTATACCGATGTCTCTAACTGGAACTGTAGACACGAGCGGAATGACATAGATGTATTTTTGAAATCAGAGTACTCTATATTCGATTGACTGCGTGACATAACGAAAGTTATCCTTACGTTATTTTTGGCTACAAAATACTGAGGCGGATTCCTTATTGGTGCGACCAGCATTTAACAAGTTCGTGGAGCGGCAATTGGCAAATGACGTTATATTATACTGCTTGCAATTTAGTCCACTCCAATAGCGCATGTTGATGGAGCCGAGGATATATGCGTGCATTTTGCTTCTGCGTACTTGGTTATTATTTGCCCGTGTTTTGGCCTCTCTGCATATCATGTTCGCACCTTGCTGGTATTACCATAACGGTCAGATTATTGATATTTCCAAGCAATTTTCCGGTGGCCAAGGACTTCGAAGGGAACGCTACAACAATAATTCGGGCCTGGCGGGTGCATGGAGATAGAGAGATAGATAGATAGAGAGGCAGTGAGGTGAGGTGAGGATGGAACTGCGATGGAATTCAGTGGCAAGAGGAAAAGGGAGCACCCCAAACAAACCCACCGGCCAAAGGCAACGTCCGTCACGTTTTCCCACGTCAAAGGTCCAGGCTTGAATCAGCCGGGAATCGATCGGAGCCTGTTCGCCGCGGTGTGAGACAAATGGCCTTGCAGCTGCATTACCGAGTCCCACAACATCCTTTATAATTTTGAATCCACGTCTTTCCACGCACGAGCCTATCATTTCCTTTCTCCGCCTGCAGCAAGGCTAGTGCAGAAGTCAGAGCGCATTCTGCATAGAAATAGTATACACACAGCAATTTTATGTTTCGTAAGTCCGAAAAGTCGTCTGTACGACAAAAAATTATTTACCGTCACATGTGGTTATAGTCTATACTTTCGTTCTTCTTCCGGTGTCTAAAAACACATTCCGGATTTGTACCACCATTGTCCTGAGATTATTTTTTTAACATGTACACTGAAGAGCCAAAAAAACTGGTACACCTGCCTAATATGGTGTACCCCCTCCCCCTCCACCCGAGCACGCAGAAGTGCCGCAAGACGACGTGGCATGGACTCGACTAATGTCTGAAGGTATGCAGGAGGCAATTCAAACCATTAATTCTGCAAGCAGTCAACAAATCCAATCTGCGCTAATTTGAGAAAGAGTTGCACGTCTGTCACGTTTAATGATTCTCGTCAGTCGTCGTTTGTCCCGTTCTTTCACGATCTTTTTCCGGCCGCAGCGATGTCGAAGACGTGATGTTTTACCGGATTCCCGATATTCACGGCACACTCGTGAAATGGTCGTACGCGAACATCCAAATGTTATCTATACCTCGGAGATGCTATGTCCCATCTCTCGTGGGCCGACTATAACACCACGTTCAAACTCACTTAAATCATGATAACCTGCCATTGTAGCAGCAGCAACCGATCTATCTGCCGACCGCATCGCGTTACTCTGATTGGTTCTATACCTCGGTTATTTGCATACGCACGCCTATGCCAGTTTTTTTTTTTTGGCTCTTCAGTATACATGCAAGCAATATCATAAACTCTATGAAAAGTGATCTATTGGTACTAACGTAACTCTTACTGAAGTTGTCGAAGTTGTTAGAAGGCCTAAAGTGGTTAAATGCTTAGGTTAACTGTATGTAATAAAGTCACGTAAAGCTTGCCAATAAAAGTCGGGGTTACGGCAAAGTATCTTATATACTGATACTGTAGCTAGCCTTATAACTGCATATTTTATTTTACAGATGCGGGTGCATGACTTAGGATTTAAGGAAAGAAGCGGCAGTTTGAAAGAGCAAGGCAGTTGAAGATTCATGACAATCCGGGACTCAAAAGAAGTATAACCATTCTCGGTGACGCGGGGAAGATTACCAGCCCACTCACCGAGGGCGTGGATGTTAATTTATAAGTTAACATCGTTAAGGGATCCGCCTCGGCCCGAGGTGCGTAGGGGTGAGTGAGGCGGGACCTTAAGGTCGACCTTCACACGTGCATTGAGTGCGTTTTTCGCTGTTACGACCACCACGTGCAATCCAAGCCCAGCTCATGAGTTTGATCGCAGGGGATGTTACTTAATAAGTTCAGTGTCTGAAGACAACACGATGGACCATGGTTTATAAAGCGATCGCTAGAGAGATGAATTTAACGCCTTTTAGGCGTTGGTTCATGGACATCACAAGCCAATTTCTCTGAATAATGGCCGGTGTAGCACACACAGCTATCGACAGACGGTTCCTTTGTAACTACACGCACGGAACAGTCACTGAAATAACTACACTCTTTGACAAAAAATCAAGGCATTCGAAAGGAGTTTTTCTACCGAGATAAAATTTTAAGAAGGCCCACAGTTTCAATGCGCTGTCACAGCCTCGGGTTTTCTTGGGGATATCCTGTTTCCCCCGTCCTTTCATTACGGCGCTGCTCCATACTTACCTCAATCACCCTCATCGGCTCTCAAGACCTAGCTGTTAACAGCCGCCCAAATATCTTCACTCTTCTACTCCACCGTGAACTCTTGCAGGCTTTTCGTAGATGGAAAGTTTGTAGCGATGTTCACCGCAATCCCCAATACCAAGTTTCAGAAATTTTCACCAAGATTTTTTAGTATAGAACACTCTGAAAAGGCCGTGTTTTTGTCACGTTAAAGAGCTTCGAAATTATGTGTCTGAAATATGCGAGTTCAACGTTGTATTTAGGAATAATATAGAATGTGATTTCTTTTCTAGTAAAACATATGTATGGATACACACATCACTTGTTTCTGGAAACACGTAGACCTGATAGGCCAAAGTGCAGTTCATTTGTTAAGAACAATGTGCAGTATGCGCTTCCTCAATTCTTTGCCCATTTTTTGAAGATTGTCTGTGAAGATTATTGTAGGTTGTTCACTGTTAAATGAGCACTTCTGAAATCAACCTTTGAAAATGCCACTGCGCCTATCTCCATGTATAATATAATGGGAACAATGAGTGTCATACGCCCAGTAAAGTTGGTGACGACGGAAGGAAAGTAGTTCCATGAGTTAACACTGAATTAAAAGCATTCGGCAAACGTTTGTGAATACTGATTTTTTTTTTTGCTTTAAATTTTTTTCTAATACACGTAATTCTGAGAATGAGAACATTTTTAAAATATTTACTTTCTGATAATCTTGCAGTTTCATTTAACTGACGCATGAATACATAATGTGGCGACGGCCCATGGCAATGCTAATTTTAGATATGGTGGATGAATACACAACGTGCGTACAAGTATGTCTTAAGCAGGGTTTGTCGCGAATAGACTTTAGCATTGCTGGCAACACTCTGTATCGCACGTAGTTTCTAGTTCTTGGTCGACATTCTGTTGACAGCGGAAATATTTGTAACTCGTTTAATCGCAAACACATTTCACACTGAGAAAATTATTTCATGGTAATTGGCATGCTACTCGCCTTTTAAAAGGGAGTTGCAGAGAGTCCGACAAATTTCTACGTTACATTTGAATGCGTCGCTTCGGTCGACTCAGTTACGACCGCTCGAGATGGATTCGCGAAAACGCCTGCGAGTGTATGCACCATGCGAAATACGCGAATGCTGGAGCGCTGTGCGGGTCGCGTACGCCCAGGGGCTTTCTGCGAGTTCCCCCGCAGGTCATGCCGGGATCAGTTGCGAAACTACTAGGAGAGTCGAGAGAGTTTTTTCTTCTATTTTTGTTCAACTCTTTCGCTCTTAATCGACGTGGCGCACGCCTCATTGCTTCATCCGGGGCCCTGCGAGTCTGGAGGAGGTCGCGAGGTTGCGAAAAATAAAAAAAAATTAATAATTTACTGGCGAGCGCGAGTTGTGCCGTTCTGGCCTGCAGCTCTCCGCCGTGGCCTGGGACCGGGGTCCCGTAACGGGGCTTCGGGAGCGGGTTTGGTTCCATCTGCCTCGGCCATCGGCGACCGCAGGACCGGGTTTTGGCTACCAGCTCCCACGAGCTGCAGTCGCAACACCACTGTACTCCTTCCTCCTTGCTTAAGGGGGACCAGTCCCCGCCATCTTGGATTTACGAAACTTTCGCCGTAACACGCATCACAGATTTTTGTATTTTATCTTGGGCATCGATAGCCATAGGGCATTGCTTTACACATATTATTAAACTTTTTTTTTTTGCTTAAGTACACTTGCCAGTATTACTTCTGCAACCGCCCGCAAGAAAATAATTATTATTTCTTTCCGGGAGTCACTTATCAGAAATAATTAAAGACAGAGATGTATTAGTTTGATGAAGCTTTGGAAACTATTATATATGCCATTCCTTGCGAAAAATTTCGCACTTATGGCAAAACTAATGCAAATCCAATATGTCGGAGACTCATCCCTCTTAAGGCTGTTGCCTGGTTTGAAAGCAGTGAGAATTTTGTATAATGTAATACACGTTAAAGAAATTAGTTTTTTTTTAATCTCTTAACATAATGTCCCGAGTATACTCGTTTACGAATGAAGTGTTGCGAATTAGGCGAAATCATGTTCGCTGCTGTACAAGACCAAACGCCAGCACCAATACAAACAGCGCCTTTTTCCTTGCTAATTCTATTGGCTGCTGCTGACACACCAACATCTTATTATTGGTTCCTGCTGGTGCCTCAAACCGTAAGAAATTATTTCAAAGGTTCCATCATTATTACAAGGAATTCGCAAGTACTTTTCTGACCAAAAATCTTCCCTTTTGCTACACCTGCAACGGAAAATAAACGCATACGTTAAGGAATTAAAGCCAATTTTGAAGATATAAACTTGAAACGGAAACATAAACATGAGAAATGACACAATCAACCTATGTAACGAGGTAAATATAACAATTAGTTTTCCAGGAATTTTTAATTTAATTATTAAGTTTTCTGATTTTAACAGCAAACGTACAATACATGAATGTTACAAAAGGCTTCGATAGCAAAGATGTACTTCAAAAAAAGAATTTAATTTATGTATTTCTCTTAACTAAATTCTCACTGCTTTCAATCCAGGCAACAGTCTTAAGGTATAAGCAGAGAGTCTTACAATATAGCACTACACCTGACATTAGGACTAACACACTTATAACTCATTACGAAGTATTAGGCCTGCCCACACTACATACATTGTCAGGTAAGCACTATCTAGCTTGCATATGACAGAAGAATGCACACGTTTTATAATGCAGTAAAATAATTTGCTAGTATTTATTTATTTAAATGTTCAATAATCATTTAATGACAGTACATTTTTAACCAACATTTAACCGTATTTCCATTCTGGATACTTTAAAAAGCAAGTTTTTTAATAATAAAAATGCCTATTGATAATTTCTATGTATTTTTAATAATTTATCCATTTCAGCCTTGAAAGTCATCATTTCAACAATAAATGTAAATTTCTGTAAAATAAATTATTAAAAATATTTGTAAAAGTTATTAATATTATTAATTTAAAAAATCAGAGTAATTATTATGATAATCTTGTTTGATAAAGTTTCTTTTTGTAAATTTTTTTTTAAGCACCGATAATGGAAGTACGCTTAAATTTTTATTAAATTTAGACCCTTATGAACTGATTTAAAAAAAACCTAAGTAAGTAAATTCTGGTAAAATAATTTTCAGTGTTAGAAAATACTGTACATATGCTTTGTTCTTTCATATAAACTTAAATCGTACGTTCCTGACCATTTTTTTTAGCGTGTACTGTATACTAAATTTGAATTACCTCTATATATTGTAAAGTCGGGTACACTGCTCCAGTGAAAGCAATTATACTTCCATCTCAAGGACACCGTCTGCCCAGAGTGGGGCCGCGGTGGCTTAGTGGTTAGACCGCTCGCCTCCCACAAATGCGAAACCTGGTTCAATCCCCGGCCGGGCCACTCCTGGATTTTCGCAAGTGGGAATCGTGCCGGACGATACGGCTGGTCGGCGGGTTTTCTCGGGGATCTCCCGTTTCCCCCGCCCTCTCATTCCGGCACTGCTCCTTATTCACCGCAATCACCCTTACCAGCTCTCAAGACCTCGTTGAAAAGAACCGCCCAAATCTTTTCACTCACTCACCGTCTGCCCAGCAGTTCCCAAACACTGCGTAGAGGTTCAGTTGTACTGTAGTCATTTGAAAACTGCTTTATATTTTTGAGATACGTCTGCTTACTAATAGCATTCAAGGAATTTTTCACGTCTGAGTACTAGTTTCCATTTTTTATTTCAGTTCATAACGAATATATATTTTTTTTTACAGCGTAAAAGGTTTAAAACGGGTATTTCAGAATAATTCTTGGCATGAAATTTCCGGAACGGCACACTACTCAACATAACTCGGGGACATGCAGCATACCTCTGTCTAGGTTCGCTGCCGAGAATCCCAAGAGGCGAGTCAACGACGTAAAGATTGCACGTCGGTTCAGTGCCTAAGGACGACCAGACATTCGACGCGCGCACCCAAGTCGCCCTTAGCGCTGCCACAATTGTAGGCCACGGACACGGAGACCACCTCAAGCCAGACGGCGTTTTGTTTTTCTTCGTCAGTTGATTAAAAAAAAGTGCTTGCTTTACCGTAAACGGCCTGTAACAGGGTTTTGGTTCTTACTAAGGTTTGTTCTGCTCAGTTTGATAAGTTCGATGCTTTTAGTTTGGCAACTAAAAATTATCGCCGCGAGGTTACACCGGTGTTGCATGTGCACAGGATTTTCCCGTTAATGGGATAAAAGCAATTTTCATAAAATAAATATTTTTTTTTGTGTAAAATCTTACCATTTATACTGAGCTAGAACGTACGTAAAGAATAAATTTTGATCTTCGCAATATGTTCACCTGTTGTTTAAAATTATGTCGTAAACTGGATTCAGCAAAAATTTGGCTTACACAATTACTTTATATAAATAAGACAACTAACTGAATCGAAAAAAAAAGAAAGAAATGGTTAAAAAAAAAAAATTCTTTAGATGAAAGCTATATTTATTTCATACTTAGATTCGTGCGATTTCACATTAAAATAAGCTGGCTTATGAGAGCTCAATACCAAACACTGTTGAATTTTCAGTGCTTTTGTTCTTGTAAACACCACTGGAGGGCGTGAATAATAGTTACGACATAAAGTTAATACTTAAAAATTTGGTTGGGGGAAGTATATACTACAAACGCTAACTTTTAAACACAATATAATCTCTCCACATACTGCTAACTTAAAAACGATATCTGGAACAGCAGCGCACCTTGCGAAGGAAAATTTTCCCTATGTCAAACTCTCCTGTAAGGAATCTCGTCTTGTTCCTAACCTGAGTAGAATAAACCTTAGTTCTTATAGTCTATTCGCGGTTTCTTCACACTTTTTGAATCGAACCTTTGAAAAACCACACCACATAGGTATGACGTCATGTTACACAAGCGTTAACGTAAAAGTAGGTACGTTATCTTTGGTTAAATCGAGCTTTTTAATAACTTAATAATTTGTAATTTATATGCATAGAAACAGGAAGGGAATAGTGAGTTAGTGAAGAGATGTGGGCGGCTCTTAACAAAGCCGATGAGGGTGATTGAGGTGAGTATGGAGCAACGGAATGAAAGGGCGGGGAAAACGGGAGATCCCCGAGAAAACCCGCCGAACAGCGGCCTCATCCGGCACGATTCCCACATGCGAAAATACGGGAGTGACCCGGCCTGGGATTGAACCCGGTTCGCCTTTACGGGAGGCGAGCAGGCTAACCACTCAGCCACCGCGGTGTGTTGGCAATGCCTACTAAGAAATAGTTCCTATGCACGAATGCGGTGCGTTGTCCATTTGGTGTAAATTTCTAGAATCGGTTCAACTTTGTTTGCATGAGGCGGAGGAATATCCTGGAAGTATGACTTTAGCAGGGCTTCAGAAAAGTTGTAAGCAACATTGAACGGGCTGTACAAACTTTTTTTTTCTCTCGTTCCGCGTGGACATCGCGGAGCTGGGCGACTTGCGATCGGGCGNCCAGGAACCGGGAAAAGGGGGGGGGGGGTTAACGTTACCGATACGGCCGCCTCTTTGTTGGCGTGACACGGGGGCCCCGGCTCTCACACTGCGCGACGCAGCTTCCCGTCAAAGAGATGTCCGTTGCGAGGTCGCCATGGGACCATTCCTAGCTCTCCCCCCAACCCTCCTTCCCCGCACTCGGGGGGTGGATCGGGACGTCGCAGATTCTCCTTGCAACGTCTCCCGCCGTCGACAAACTGGAAGAACTGGCCCCGTCTCCGAGGTCGGAGGTCCCGCGAGAGGATCGCCAACCGTCGCTGGTAAAGGCGAGGATTCACACGTGCAAGCCCGCACGTCGGGGGGCTATTCCTGCCGTCGAGTGCGGCGAAATGTACAGGCGGGCCCGCCCGCAACCCCTGCCCCGGGACGTCGAGACTCTACCTTCTCTCATCCCCCGAACGACGCGCAGAACGAGTACGCTAAATCATCCCCTCGGGCCTCCCCCTGAGCCTCCAGACAAGCCGCCGTCTCTCCGAGGGTCCATTCCTTGGCCGTTTGTTACTTCGCAGCCTCCGAGCTGGGAACGAGTTGAGACACGGTGCGTTCGCGCTGGTCTGGGAACCCTTCCAGCCTATGAAAATAACTTGCCTGTGACTGCTCGCATTTTCATACAAATACCTACCTAAAATAACGTTTGAAGCTGCTTAGGGAATATCGCATAGTAAATAATTACACTGTTATGATAAAGCGTGGAGGTTAGTCTTACGTGGGCGTGCCCACTCTTTGATTTGCTACGCCAGGCTGGGCCTTGTGTCTGATTGGTAACTACTTGCTGCGAAAGCTCCCCTATTCGTCTTGGCTGCCGTATGGTGAATAGGTTACCTGGTTCTGAATGGTGAACGGCGTTCCAACATTTTGCTGTAAATATTCTTTGTTTATATATGTGGACACCTTACTGAAAAAGTAATGCCTAATGGGTGACCACTGCGATTGTTTTTTTTGTGCTTGGTAAAACAGTAACACATTAATGTTTAAGTTTCACTTAACGATGCACGTATATGCAGTAATTGTTACCCACAATTTACAGATAATTTTTTTATAAATCTGATTAAACCACCAAGTTATATATTTTGATATCTGTTTTTTTTTTTAAGGGCGTACAAAGGTATGATTTAGCAAAGGGTCTAGAGTATTTACTTTCCTAATAACTTCATGTTTTCACTTGGCTGGGTGATGAATAAAGTTATCAGGCTCATGGCAATGTTAATTTACCGATGGAGAAGAATAGACAATGTGCGTACAAGTATATCTTAACCAGGGTTTCAAAATTACTTAGTTTACCGTGAACAAACTGTAATAGTCTATACCTAGGGGCAGTGATATTGTCCACACCACTGTAGGGTCGTCCAGCTTCTTTGATTGGCTGAAAAATGTCCTGGCCCGTGTTAACCTTTGGCGCACGAATCACGAAGGTTCAGTGTCGGAGTTACTGAGTCTTGAGTGGCTTGGTCAAAGACGGACACGGCACTAGCAGCCAATGGAGGTATAACAACAGCTGAGGCATATATATAGTATTGAAGTCTACTGTGTGCTCCGATTTTTACGCGAAAAGTCAGTGACCTACATATAAGGATTCTCTTTCAATGATAGTAAAACGCATAAATATTTTACTTAGAATGTATAATATACATACTGACTACAATGGCTTGTAAATTACGTTCATAAGTGGGGCGCCTTGTCAACGAACCTGCTTGCTGACAGCTAGTCGTGGAGTGATTTGGGTAAGGGTGAAGTGAGGTGAGTATGGAGCATCTCTGGGATGCAAGGGCGGGGAAAATGGGGAATCCCCGAGGAAACGCGCTGACCAGAGGCATTGTCGAGGTTGGAGGTGAGCAGTCTAACAACTACACCACCGCGGCCCCGACTGCCAGTCAATAATAACTGTTGTGTCCGGAATAGTGTGAGCCAATAAGAGGAGGAGGTACATGATTAACCACAAGTGTTTTTGTAGTGGCAGGTGATGGCGACTCATTTCCAGCGTCTTCCAGCGCCAGTGCATGCGTACCGTCGTAGAGATTTAAGTTACTACTGTAAATTTACCAAAATGTTTTTGTGTGCCTTAACAAAGTCCATTTAAAAAAAAAAAAAATCTGTGATGAAAGTTATGACAAATATAGGTAAAATTAAGACGGTGGATTTATCTACCTTAAGTCCTGCCTGAAGGACTTTCTGGAGTTGATGACTTCTTGTGATTGACGTCACTCTGGAAGGGTGAAAGGACATACCTTTCATAATAATCTCAGTTTTACCGGCAGTATCTCAGTAATTTGCCACATATATGTTTTGTTTATATATACACATATATGAGATTGTTTACAAATAAGGCAAAAGTTATACAGAAATTATTCTAAACACAATTTTTTTTTTTTACTTTGATGACACTTTTGATGATACACATGTCAAAAGATACTGAAATATTTATTTCGGACACAAATGTCGGACTTTTAAATAAATTAAAGTCAGAATGCTTCGTTGTAGTTTCGTAACTGCTCTTTTATATATAAATAAGTACGTTCTAAACGCTCATTAGTTTCTACTATACTAAAAATTCACACGTACATTCACACGTGGTGTTACTTTTGCGTTTGCGAAAAGTTTTCGAGTGCGGATACGACTGTATACATGAACTGCTGGACGCGTGGACCGCCGTAGGAGAAGTATTCCACCTGCGTTCTACGTGTAGAGAGACGGAACTGCTCGCCTTCACGAGGCACAAGAACAGTCGAGGAGGACACGTGGTCGATCAAGTTCCCGCTGCGTTCACTTGTTGCCGTTTCAGTTGTAAACAACTTCAACCGCTAACGTCGACCGTATTTGGTCACCACTGTCACACACCTTTGTTTTCATAAGCTCTGCCAAAGTTCAATCGACTCTTCCCGTTTGCGGCAATCAAGATATGTAGCATGAAGAAAAAACATACGTACTGATTTCCGATCTGCTAAGAATAAAAATAGAATTAAGAAATAAAAAAACATGGATTCACGCCCCGTAGACCAATATGAAGTATATATTTTAGTGTTAGCTGTTTATAAAAGTGTTATAAGCTAAGATAAATGAACAATTCATTTTTTTACTGTAACTAGAAATTTAATGATTTTTTTAATAACAGGATGGCCTGCCCTACTAGTAATGCCAAAAAACGCAACAGTCTTTTAGAGGGTTCGAAAGATTAAAACTATTTCCTAGTATTTTGGAACGTAACATCTTTTTCCGTTGCGATATGAAATAATATTCTGATAAAAGTATGACAATAGAAGGAAATTACTTTAAAAAAAAAATGAATGAAAGAAGTTATATGAATTTTAAATTTATCTATTTATTCGTATAAATCTCACAATTATACAAATATATTACATGTTAGGTCACAACTCAAAATTATTATAGGTACATGTTACTAAAATCTCGTACAAAAAGTATTTCTTTGGGTATTTGTTGTTCGGTTCACCCGTATTCCAATTTTAACTTTTCAGATAAAATTTCAAGTACAAATAGACCGTTACTGCAGGTCAATCAAGTGTCGGAATCCAAAGAAACAACAGCAACCTGCTATTCCCGTGACTTCAACAAACCATAGCTGAAAACAAGCTCTGTTTTAAAATAACTTTTTGAAACTTGCACGTGTGAAGATATTAAATTAATGATCTCATATTTACGTTACGGACATTTTATTAAATTTATTTTTCTATTGAATTGGTATTTTTTATTAAGTTATCATCGATGTCGTGTCACGAAACTATAGTCAATCGCGGTTTCATCACACTTTTTGAATAAAATCCTTGAAAAATCGCCCCATGCATTACGTGTTTGGTGCTTTCCTAAATACGCCACGTATCACAAGCGTTTTAAACTTCTGTTAACATAAAACTACCCTATTTTTGGTTAAATAGAACTTTTATTTATAATATTTCATTTATAATTAATACGAATGACAACAGTGAGAATATATGTAAGAAATAGTTACTACACAAAGTATTGTCACACTGAGTGCGCACGAATACGGCGCGTTGTCCGTTTTGGTGTAATTTCCTAGACTCCGCTAAGCTTTGTTCGCAGGAGGCGGAGGAATATCCTTGCAGCAGTACTTCAGCAGGACTTCAGGAAAGTTGGAAGTAACCGTGAATGGACTATATACATGGGCATTGATATTTCGCGAAAAGATTTCGAGACAAGATACAGTCCAAAGCACTGTAGGGTCGTCCAGCTTCTTTGATTGGCTAAAAAATGTTCTGACTATGTTAACCGTTTGCGCACGAATCACGAATGTTCAGTGTCGGACTTACTAAGTCCTGAGTGGCTGGGTAAAAGACAGACACGGCGCCAGCAGCCAATGAAGGTATAACAACAGCTGAGGTGTGTATATATTATAGGAGTCTAATGTGTACTGCGATTCTTACGCGAAAAGTCACTGGCCCTAACTATATAAAATATAATCAAAATATGGGGACAAAGGTACGTTATCTTTCGGACGTTAAGAGCCGGATGGACTGTCCGCAGGACGTTGCATACTGTCTCGTTAAAAATGGTGCTCTAGAATGCTCGCCATTGCGATCATCCACCGCCATAACTCCGGCAGCGCCCCTAGTGGCGGGTACTGCACTAGCCGACTTCACTGTTGTTGAAGTCCTGTAGCCTGTGGAGCGGGTTCACAGCTTCTCTCTTCCTTCCCTTCTGGCTTCTTCTTTCAACCTTCTTCCCCTCTTTCACGTCGTCCGGTCGGCCCGGTCACTATCTCCTTCCTCCCTTCACCGTCCATTCCTTCACCGTCCCCACTCGTTCCTCGCCCGATCACAAACCTCCCGACCTTAATTTTTTTTCACGTTTATTTGTACGAAATCAAGTTCCTTCCAAACCGGTGGTGCAAGGATTTATTTCTTGACTCGTATTTGTTTCATTTGCCTTCTTTTAGTTTTGTTTTCGGGTTCGGGCCGGGTTGAAATCTAGCCCGGGTGGCGTCATTTTAGAAAGCGCGCGCTAAAAACTGGACAGATAAATCAGTTGAGGAACAACATTTTTTTCAACACGCCACAAAAAAAATTAACATTTCTAGCACCGCTATATAACCCGACAAGGTAACCGCAGTAGCAAAATGTATACACAACTTTATCACAACACAATCTACGAGGAAAATGCATGTCATCCACCATAAAACTGGTTTTGCGGTGTAAAAATAACCTGAATGTGGTTTCGCTTTCTAAAGATTCTCTTCCATATGATGCCGCAAAGATTATTACGGAGATAATAAAAGTGTTCGCTCCATCATAAAAACAGACGTGATGAGTGGATATACACATGGAAAAATACATTAGTTTCTTTGATAATGTTCAACTCAGAACAAACTTTAGCCAAGAGAACTCACATTCTCCAACAAGGGAAGGGGGAAGAAGGAGAATTTAGACAAATCTCACACATCTTCCGTATAAATAAATGCCAAAACCTGCGGGATTATTTCTTGTCTTGCTGATTCAGCATTTCAAAACACCGACACAGAGAAATACTTTGAAGATGTAGCCAAATAATTAGCGCACTGATAAAGCGAGGTTCTGCAACCGCAAGGCTGTACATATACATAACAAACGCAAAAATGCAAAAGCCTAAGTTTTTCAGGCGATCTATCTGACTTAATAAGTGACGTGTTTAACCTTTGCAAGATTCGCTTTAATTTAACGTTCCAGGTGTTGCTATTGACATATTTTTCGATGCGTGCTATGCTTAACCTGACGCCACTCCTGTTTCGTTATCACAACCTATCAATTACAATATAAGCTTTGTGTTAGGCTATAGTATCATAAATCATCCGTAACCTATAGCAAAAATATGTACGGTTCACGAATCAGCTACAAATATAGATCATTTGGAATTTAACCTTTCAGTATACAGTACCGACCGAAAAATAACCTTCTAACGGGTTAGGTACAAACTATTGAACGCTGGGTCTGAATAGGTTAACCATTATATATACAGGATGATTCTAAAATCATGGGACAAACATTGAGGGGTGGTAGAGCTCACTAAAACCAACAATTATTATATAGGAATATATGGGCGGAAGTGACGTGTTGAGGCACAAACACAAAAACATAACACATTAACGGAAACATAAAATGTTCATTAGCAGCATACTTAACGAGTGATTCCGTACAGAAAATGTTAAAACAGTTGCTGGAAATGCATCCACCAACAGTCACGCATGCTTGGCGACCTCTACATATGGCGTGATTGGCTGACAATGGTGGCGTGCGTGAAATACCCGGCGTATTTGAATCTGTTCGCCAATCACTCCACCGACGCTACCAAGCTTGCATTACTGTCGGTGGTCGCAATTTTGAGCAATTATTATAAACATTGCTGTAAAAAGGCATTTAGCGGCGACGTTGTAAATAAACAATGTGTTGCATATCATGTGTTATTTTTGTGTTTGTGCCTCAACGCGTCACTTCCGCCCATATATTCCTATATAATAATTGTTGGTTTTAGTGAGGTCTACCACCCGTCAATGTTTGTCCCATGATTTTAGAATCATCCTGTATGTATCATTGCACAGTAAGTGGTAGGGGACATAATTGATCGTTTAGACTGTAGACTGTTCACGGAAAAGTGAGTACTTTTGAAATAAATGTTTGAAAATAACATACTGTTTATTACTGCGTGTATTTCAGTGGGTACACTGAACTGCATGCTTTCTAAGTTGGCAGTCAAATAGGAAAATAGTTCCGTGTATTGAGGTCTTATTAGAAGTGTGACGTTTAACTTTATGGATAGTTAAATTATTTAGTTTAGTTTCTATTTTTTTAATGCGCAGAATTGTAAGTATTTGTTCATTAATAACAGATTTACATCCCTAACGATTTAACAGTTACATTTGATTAATGCATGAATAAAGTGACGTGGTCCATGGTAATGTTAATTTTACATGTGGTGGAAGGATATAAAATTAGGAGAAAAGTATATGTTAAGCAGGGCTTTCAAAAGTGCCCACCTTACCGTGGACATCCTTTATATTCCGATATCGCATAGACTAAACAGTTCCTGCAAAATATCATTAAAAAAAACACACATGTTTACTGGTTCCGAATTGTGGTAGAGGGTTATACGGATACTATTTAGTCTGTCCCACAAAAGAGTGCACTTTTTTTTTTCATTTATGAAGGTAGTCCTGTTTACAGTTGGTTCCATAGCAACAACTGTGTATCTCTCCGCTACAGATGAGGTTTACATAAACACAAACAGTTGACTGTCAACCATCCTAGTGTGTCAACAGAAAATATTTTGCTTTAGAAATAACTTCATACAAGACTGTTTTATAGAACTGTCAAAAAAGTTCACTCCTTCGTGATATTATATGATATATAATAGTTCACTATATTAGAGTCCCGAAAAAAAAATTTGTTCTTTTCAACAATTAAATTACAATTTTGTTTATGTCTGAAAGGTCATTGGGCTCTACTTAGAGAGTGCAAGAAACCTGGGCGGCCATTAACAGATTAGATCTTCAGCGCCTATGTCGTTGTAGCGAGACGTATTTGGGGCAGAGACAGAATGCAATAGCAGAGGAAACGGGAGTATCCCGAGAAAACCCACTAACCGACAACGCCCGCCACGTTCCCTGCATGCAAAAATCCTGATCTTAACCAAACGGGATAGAAACGGGCTTGCCGTAAACGGGGCCTAGTGGTCTGACCACCCCACCAAAGCGGGCTGTCCCGTCTAGTAGGAAGGTTTTCGTGAGGCACAGAATCAATGACGTGTTAAGGGCGACACTGACCTGTACATATAATACGGTATCGCCACTACGCGCAAGATACCGAGCCGGCTTTCAGTCTGCAAGTGATGATGGGACTTTATAATGTAACCCTTTCATTTTACTGCTGGAAATTATTTTAGAGTTAAGCGCAGTCGTACATATTAGTTTCGAATGTATCCGGTTAGCATGCCTTCAGTTAGATTAGTCAATTTTTTTATAGTTATGTCGGAGGACCTGAAATAATGCTCCCACATTGAAAAAACAATATTTCAGTGGACCTCGTAAACTGCAATGTAACTTGAATGCAGTATGAAAAATGTATCATTTATCAATGCTGTAAATATAAATGCCAAGTTGTGAAATTTCGATGTGAATTTGACGCTTTCTTGAACAAATGTAGAAAATCAGTCGTAGATGTACTGCGGGGGACTTTACCATTCGCGTTTTCTCAACATGCGTGTACACTGGTCTGGTAACCTTGCTAAAAAATTTCTTATAGCGTTATACCCTAAATGTCTTAAGAATACCATTCTTGAAAGCAGAGACGTGGCCAGAAGTTTCTCAAGGGGTTGAATAGGTGGTGAGTTGGTGTTGGAGGGGGGGGGGTGTATGTTTACACTAAAGCCTGTATGCCACGATAACGTTTTCCGGACAAGCTCGGGCGGAAGCTTCCAAGAAGTCTGCTACCCGAGCCCGCATGCAAGCAGTTATGGAAGGTTCTCCGGAATAACCTATGCAACGACACTTGTTGCCGTACAAGTAAAGACGAGTGTATTTCATTTGATTTTAATTCTGCAACTGTGGATCAGGAACAACCTTCACTCACGATTTCGGCATTATGCTTTCATGCACAGAGCCTAACCGTTTTGTTTCTACAACGGGAAGTTTATGTTAAATAAACATGAATGTTTACCATGATTTTCACGCAATGCGGTTCTAGAATCAGTCAACTTTTTCGTTGTTTTTTATTTGCTATTTATTCGTGTTTAATATAGTCTTACGCTCTTTCTCAAAACGAAGTGAACAAAATAACACTGCCGCCCTCTCTCTTTCTGATTGGATAACATTTCATCCTTGTAGGAAAACTTCGAAAATTGCACACTACCAATTACGAAAATGTCCATGAGAACGGTGGCAGATGAATCTCCCATAGAACCGTCCGTACAAGCTGCCATGCAGGTTTGCATCGCATGGTCCAAGGAATCGTCCATCGGGGCATACAAGCTCAACAGAAAGGAAAGGAGAGAGTTTGTACTGGCATTGGCGATGGCGATGCGCGTGTTAACTAGGACAAATGCTAGGAGACATCTGCTTCACAATATAACAAATCCCATCCTAGTTTACATCTATTGAGTATTTTTATAACGATTAAAAGTTTATTAATAGTTTTAATACTAAATGAAATACTTAGAGACCGGAAAAATTCGCGAGTTCAATGACCTGCAGGCTCTACAGTCTTATGTACACATATGCCGATATTCAATGCACATTGGTTGTTTGCTGTCTCAGTGGAAGGTGGCGATTGGGCCAGCGTTCTCCAGGAGGTGTCAAATACGGTGAGAACCAATGGCTAAAGTTATATCAACACACGTGTTATGAATTATAACTTGTCTCAAAATGAATAAGCGAATTTTTCAGGTCTCTAGTAATACTAAATCTAATACTAATAGGTAGGGGAAGTGATATTTCGCGAAAATATTTCGAGACAAGATACAGTCCAAAGCACTGTAGGGTTGTCCAGCTTCTTTGAATGGCTAAAAAATGTTCTGGCCCGTGTTAACCGTTTGCGCACGAATCACGGAGGTTCAGTGTCTGAGTTACCTAGTCCTGAGTGGCTTGGTCGAAGACGGACATGGCACCAGCAGCCAATGGAGGTATAACAACAGCTGAGGTGTGTGTATAGTATTGAAGTCTACCGTGTGCTCCGATTTTTTACGCGAAAAGTCACTGGCCCTACTGATAGGCAATCTTACTGGCAAAGGAGGGGGCTACGAATTCTATATCCCACCCCTGGCTGCACCACTGCCCTGGAAGTGCATGTTATTTTCGCAAGTAAACATAGCGGGCATATGTTTTGTAGTTTTTATGAAATCTAAATGCACGTCAAGTGGTAAATACGCGCACTCTAATAAATTGTTCGCAAATTGACAATATTAGCGCAAATGAATAGCGAGAAAGCACGAATGGTACTTCCTACATGGTAGTCTTCAAACATGTGTTCAGAATGGACTAGATCACGTAGTGAGATTCCCAAGTACATTTGTACATTTACAGTCTGAAACAAGATAATATTCCATACTACGTAATGCTTAAAAACTTACATTAGTGTGTAGGAACTTTACTACAATTTTTTTTACATTGCGGGCAACTTCAGAAAGCTGTGCGAGTTTATGTGCCATCGCTTTATATCATATATATATATATATAAATTTATGTTACTGTTTTTTTGTTATTACGATTATGCCCTGAAAGGTTCTCAGCAACCTCTCATTGACTTAAGTTATTGAAGTCGTGGCAAAGTCTTAAATTGTCGATTTCCGGCCTCTCCGCCAAATCAGCAAGACTATTATGCAGCTAATGACTCCAACAGAAGTTAGAGAATCTATAAATTAAAGTAACCTTAAAAAAAAAAACTAAATAAAAAAATTGTTTGGTGACGTTAGTTACACATTCTTGGAGATAATTTGTTTACGCAGTTTTAATCTATTACAATATGCGTATTGTGCCTTCGATAACACGTCTCGAAATAAACATACGCATTAATGTCTTCGATAAAACGTCTCGAAATCACAGTTTTTGTCCCAACCCAAACTGCTTTTTTTATATCTGCATTTTTACGAGGTTATTTACCGTGGCAAAACTTGGATGACGCAGAGGGAAAAAAAATCGCTAGCATTGCAAACGTTAATGGTAACATAAAATTTCTGCCATTTTCTTTAGTGATGATTAAATTTTTATGAACCTTGAACAGCTCACTTACGTGATCTAGAATGGATTTTATTTCCGAGCTGTTACCGTTGACATGATTGTGCCAATAAAACCAACCTACCTGACCACTGCTGTCGTTTTCCAGCATTGAGGATTGGACATTGTTTACAACCGTACCCCGGTTTAATGGCATCAAGCGGTCAGCGCAATCAGAAGCAGTTCTCAGCACTGCAATAATAAGCAATAAAGCGCAGCGGTGAGAACTTCAAGCATGAATAGCTTCCCACAAGCGAGTAAGATTATCGCTCTACAACAAATATGTACAAACATCTTGGTCGGTGTCTGTTGAGCTCAGCTTTGGCCGGAAACGCTGCTACGATGATCTTCTGGGTTCTGCTCCTCACAGCTTGTCTCCCGAGCCAGGTGACGTTAGAACTGTCGAGTGGTTACATCACCGTTATTTACGTATACCAGATTATATGGCGATTAGTAATATAACAGAATTAACTCCGAAATGCATGTTAATAAACCGCATAACACAGAAGTTTAAGTTAAGATACGAAACAAAACTAAAGGAGAAAATATACTCTCATTTATCAGTGGAATTTTATTTAATTCTTTTATACAAATTATATTCAGAATACTTATATAAGGTACTTACCAAACTCAACGTTTTTACGAGAAAATATTTAAATCCATAACATGGCATTCTATGCTTTTGTTAGTTTATTTAAAATAAATTGCTTTCTCTTGATCATATTCTCATCAGTATGCACATGTATGTAATCAGTCTTACCTGTGACGTCATCATTATACTAACACCGTAGGAATTCCCAATACCCAGAGGCTCTACACATAACAAGTACTGCAGTTGCCATTTTTACTTACTTTTTTTAGTTTGAACTTTTTGTGAAGGTTATAAACTCCTCCTTGATAAGTTTATAAGTATTTACGAAATGTTGTTCATCTGTAAGCTAACCGTTTTAGGCCACCCGTTCTCTTTGTCCCACTTGAAAATCTTGCGTACTGAATTACGCAATTAATTTTGATTTCGAAGGAAGAAATTGAATATTTATTTCTCACTACTAAAAAAACAAACTCTATCGTATAAAAAATGATAAAATTATATCAAATGAGACTTTTAGCTACTATACTGCAAACATATGAGAAATGTAAAGATTTAATGTATGATATAATTTAAAAGATAGGATGAATATAAAAAGAAAAAACATTTAATTTATGTAAACATAATAATGTGAGTTTAATTTCTTATTCAGACCATTCTGCTTCTCTGAAAGACTTATTTATTCAGTGGTGTGTACAATCGATTGCGAGAGTCTGTTTTAGATACAATTTATGCGAGAGTGTGCAGAAGGAGGGGTCACAGTAGGATCTGAATTATTATGCCTTACTCGGGTCGATAAAAGAAATCGGCTGATTTCTGTAAGGCGAACAATGAATTGGGGAATATTTTTGAGGAATGTCTCGCAACTGATTAGTTGGCCTGGTCATTCGTATTAATCAACTTTCTATAGATTGGTTGTCATCGACTGTTGGTATAACTGGGTGGTATGGTGGGTTTGTCTTGAACATTGTTATAGTCATTTTTGCAGGAATTTGTCTTGGGAAGAGCCAGTCTTGGGTAGAGTTGCGTTTCTTCAGGAAATTGGTTGGGGTTTCGTTTAGCCAAAGGGAGAGGGGTGGAGGATCGTGTGGTTCTTTGATGGCGAAGGGGGTTGGCGAGGGGATGAGCTGTTGCGAGTTATTGCGGGGTTGAATGGATGCTGACATGCGCAAATGTTGATGGTGGCTGAGCTATGGTAAGTAAATGGCGAGGGAATTGGAGCGACGAAAGGTGTGTTGTTGTGGTTGGTGGTGGGATAGGGTGGTTATGTGTGCTACATAAAGTCAATAATTCACTTTGGGGGTTGTAAGATTGATCGACTATATAGCCAATGAGATATAGAGGTGGTTGTTCAGACGTCTGCTGATGGTCGTACCAGGGAGTGGCTGTGCTCTGCCATCTTTACGAGAACCGAACTTCAAGGGTCACACACATCCAACTTGGTTTTTCGTATTAGGTATGTCATTTTTTACTCGATGGTTTTTTTATGTTTTTGTAATTTTCCTTTATTTTTTATTATTTTCAGAGTTTGTGGTCATTTATGTTAAGTTTATGGTCGTCAAATTTCAACATGGTGATCGGAGTCAGTAACGTATTATGTTCATCGATTTTTACTAATGTTTCTTAGATTTTTTTACAATTTTTTGAGTCGAAGGTCAATGGGATCAAGGTTAAGGTTGCCAACATTCAATATGAGAGTCGGAGTCATTAACGTAGTATAATAGTAGATTTTTATGAATATTTTCTAATTTTTGTAATTTTTTCTAAATTATTCGTTTTCAAGGTCATTATTGGGGTTAAGGTTAAGGCCATTGGCATCCAACATGGGTGTCGGAGTCAGTGATGCGAGGTTAATGCGATGAGTGTGAGTTTAATGTCATATGTTCCTCGCTTTATTAGAATTTTTGTCGAATTTTTGCGATTTTTCTAGATATTTTATTATTGGTTAGGTGGTGTTGGAGAGGGGGTTAGTTAGAGGAGGGGGTTAGTTGGAGAGGAGGTTAGTTGGAGGAGGGGGTTAGTTGTAGGAGGGGGTTAGTTGGAGGAGGGGGTTAGTTGGAGGAGGGGGTAGTGGAATAAGTGTGATGCTTACATCATATGTTTCCCGATTTTTTAGAATTGTTTTAAAAAACTTTTTGCAAATTTTTTATGATTGGATAGTGAGGCTTGATTCGTGGGGAGGGGCCCCCCTCCCCACGAGTATGGTGGGATGATGAGTGTTAAGTTAACATTAATTGCTTTTCAATTTTTTTACAATTTCTTTCGATTTTGTGCGATTATTTAAATAAATGGCAGGGTTAGGCTGGTGGGAGGGGGCGTGGCGATAGTGAAGAGTGGTATGGTTAGGGGTTGGGGGAGGTAGCGGTCTGTGGATGTGGTAGGTGCAGGATGTTGTTCGGGGAGGGGACCAGGTCCGCTGATCCTCACTGACCTATTGAACTTGCTCGGAGTCTCAAATCCTTCTCTCCTGCTCTGAAGATTATGTGACTCATTCCGCTAAGAGCCTCAAATCCTCTTGCTCGACTGAGGATTCTTCGACTGTGCTTCGAGCAGCTTCAAATTATTTTTCCTCATTTTTTCAATTTTTTTGGAAATGGTTTGGTAAAAAAAGTGATTTTAGGGCAAAATAATTAATTTCGGAAGTGATTTTTGGAGTGAAACAGGCAATTTTGTCGACAACATAACCGTCCCAGGCCGCCAGCAGTCGGCCGAGCCTGCGACGTCAACTAAGATGGCGGACGGCTCCTGGCTCCTATTCCTGAACCCTGCGCCAATAGCCCCATATGCTCAGAGAAGCAGGAACATGGAGGGAGCCGGCCATTGACAGCGAGGTCATTAGAGTTGGAGCAAGTTGTTCAGAGAAGCAGGAACATGGAGGAAGCCGGCCATCGACAGCGAGGTCATTAGAGTTGGAGCAAGTTGCTCAGAGAAGCAAGCATATGGAAGGCCATGGCCTGTAGTAAGGAACTATCCCAGCATTCGCCTCGAGTGATTTCGGGAAACCATGGAAAACAGAAATCAGGACCGGGATTCGAACGAAAGTCCTCCCGAATGTGAGTCCGAAAGTTTTACCACTGCGACGCCTCGCTCGGTAAAACTCTTGGAGTTGGGGAAGGAGCGTCGGGCACTTGCAATGCTTCCCCTTGAAGACTCTTGTATAAAGTGTCGCGTTGGTCTAACAAAAACAAACTCTTTCGGTTATCGCAAAAAAAAAAAAAAAAGAGCACGTCAAATAGGCCAAGCTGCCAATAACGCTGAGTAACCTACTCGCCAGCCGGCCCCTGAACCAGTTCCGCAAGTAGCAGCCCAGAATATTAAAAACGACAACAGACTGAAAATGCCGTGTTTGGCCTCGTTGAAGAGCTAGTGTTTCCGATAAGCGTGATGTGTTGAAAGTTTAGCTCTGCTCTAGTTTAAACTGTTTTTCTTTTCGTGTACAGATTGTGCACGCGGGCGCCAAATGTCACAACACTGAGTGGTATTTTTCTCCCGAGAATTGTAAAAAAAAAAAATAAAAAAAAAAAAAAAATAATTCTTGGTTATCATACTGCTTAATGAATTAAGTTGTTGATAAATTCGTTTATTAAACGGGAAGATTTTCGGATACCGGTACATGGAAAACTCGGCTAAATAAAGCAAACACAAACATCCGAGCCTTTATAGCTCTTCGGTATGGAAGGTACAAGAGAAGGCGATAAATCTCGGGCAGATAATTTAAATAAAAATTAAAAAAATGGTTGCCTGTAAAGTCGGTTTTACGGGCGAAGATTTTACGTGACAACGTAGTGCTGCGCGCGCGGCAGACCGATCATAGTTGAGTGGGAGAGAGACGCAAGGCATTCGGCGGGCCTCTCTCTCGTTCGGTGACTCATCGTAACGTTACCGAGCGTTACACTTTTTCATAAGTGACTCCCAGCCGCAACCTAATTTAAGACGTTGTCACGTCAAAAACACAATATCTGTCACTGCAACGAATATTCATTAAACATATTTTTTTAGTAATGCGAGAGCGTCTTTATTTATCAAGCGCGTTATTAATTTCCTTGTGGTTCGTCTAATTACATTTATTAATTGTAAAACTGCGACGCTAGCTCCACCGCGTCGTTCGTCTTTGGAATTGCTTCCATGCAAGGTGGCTTTCTCCTTGGCCGGCTCGGCTCCCCTCCTGTTTCCTCCCCTCATTTCCCTCCCTTGATTACCCCTCCTCGGTGACTCATCGTAACGTTACCGAGCGTTACACTTTTTCATAAGTGACTCCCAGCCCAACCTAAATTTAAGACGTTGTCACGTCAATAATAATAATTCAACCACACACAAAAACAAATTGAACAAAAACCCCACCAAAGTAACACCAAACTGAGGTAATTTTCACATAAATACTATGCTTTGAATTCAGTAGACTTCCTCTGTACTGTTTTGATGCTGCATAGACGATCGAAAAGTAATTCTCCTTTTCTTCTTCCTCTTTGCTTTTGGCCTATCATGAGCTGCTGGAGCCTATATTCTTTCAACATTCTCGTCAGTTGTCCTTGGCTGCGTCTTTCCATGGGGAATAATTTTCCGTCATGCTTGCTCAATATTTCTGGTGCCATTCTTGCTACTCGATGGTTCCATTTTAAATTTACTCCCTATTTGTCCATTGGCTGGATATTCTTCTTATTTCACAGGTGCTAGGTATATCGCTCCTGATTGTCCTTAAAATTCTCCACAAATACTTATTTTCAGTCATTTTTACTTATTTTTACTTGCTTCATAGTGATATTTTGAACGAAAACAGACCCCTCAAGCAGGCCGCGCCTGTGACGTCATTCAATATGGCAAACGGCACCACGCACCACAGCCCCCAGCCCTTGACGCCGGTGACCCACACGTACACTATATTTACTTATGCATTTTACTTCCTCATCAGACTCGTTATATATTTACCAACATCGATATCACAATTTGTATATCAACAATAGAGTGTTGAGTCTTTCAACCGGGAATACATATTATACGAGATCCTTCATATTGATTTCCTTGAATTTAAGCATGATTATCTACGCATAAAATGAAAGAAATATTCAGTTCCGCATCAAATTCACGTTGGCACAAATTTAACTAAGGTAATGTAATGAAATATTATAAATCATTATTCATAAAACATTATTCGTATTATTTATAAGCTGTATATATTTGCTAATACTTATTATTAAGAATGAAAATGTCGAAAAAGTTTCTGAATATTTGTATATGGATTTATTATTTTAATGCTACTGTTATGAAAGCAGTTCCAATCACAACGGAAGGGATGTTTTCTCACAATGTCTGCTGTGTGCGCAATTTTAAGTAGCGTTATTCAAGAGTGGAACAACCTGCCCAGAGCCAACGGATTTGGAGGAAAAATTTTCCCCAAATAGACGTATTTCAAAACGATATGACGTTGTTTAATATTTATTTTTTGGGTGATTTCTTCCTATTAGGGAGGACATGCATTCCAGACAGACAACCGGGTGATTGCATAAGCCTATCTTTCCTAGGCTAAAAATAGCCATTGAATATCATACGCCACGTTTATTTACGTACATATATTTTCACGGCCTCTTCAAGTGAATGTATTTTTAATTAAGTTTTAGAAGCCTACAAAAATGCTGCTAAGGTAAATATGCATTTTACTTCCTCATCAGACTAATGCACTACCGTAATAATTCACATTAACCTTGGTCTTAAGCATAACTGAGCTACACTCTTTATTGCCACTAAATAACCTATGGATGTTTACAAATTGATACGTCTTACTACCACATGAAATTTTTCCTCCTTTGAAAATACATGTTAAATAATGACGTAGAACTGTTCAATATGGCAAAAATATTTGCTTCATAATGATGTTTCGAAAGAAAGCAGACCCTTACAGCAGGCCGCGCCTGTGACGTCATTCAAGATGGCGGGCGGTATTACGCACCACAGCCCCCAGCCCTTACCACCGGAGACCCATACGTACACTGCTGTCCTTCTACCACAGATAATAATTTCGAGAACTGACTGAAGCCCCGAATGTAGGCAGCCACGTATCACGGAGTTCATGAACTTATCGATTGTACTACGCATTATCACAAGGAGAAAGCCTCACATAGCGTGATTTCCGAAATATAAAATTAAGATCTGGATTTGAATTACTTAATATATTTCGATGGGGTTAGTTGCTGTATGTGGAGTTTTTGTTACTTTAAATACGCAGTCAATAAAACTTACCCCATCGATTGATTGCTGATATCCATCATGTACAGCGATAGATCGATTCGATTTAAAAATTGTTGTATCTCAACCTATACGAAAAACCTTCATCGAGCAACATCTCCATAATAATTACATTTCTTGCAGATAATAAAATAAAATTTTACACATTTTTTTAATAATTGATTTTATGCACTTCCAGTGCAACCAGGAAGTTGATCATTTTCCTAACTGAAATACACGCAAATAAAATAAATTATAACTTCCTAATTACCATTTACACCATAAATCGTTATGTTTTAGGAGGATATGGTATTTTCTGAATTTCCATTCGGAAATTGTTTTTTAACCTTTACTGTTTACATCAGAAACCCGTAGGTATGCAGGCAAATGAGCCCTGATTCTCACTCACAGACATTACGGTAGAAGTACTTCTTCTACCGAAGGCTTACAACGGATCACTGCACCAGACTGTCCAACATGCAAATATCATTAATAAGTAGTACACACACTATGGTCCACTCACTGTTACTTCCCACTTTTCTGAAGCCTTGCTGAAGTTCTACTTCCAGGATATTCCTCCGCCTCATAGAAACAAAGCTTAACCAAGTCTATTAAATTCCACCAAAGGGGCCACGCACCGCATTCGTGCGCACTCAAGAGTAATAATAATTCGCATAAGAACTATTTCTTACTAGGCATTACCAACACACCTATTTACTCCCTGTTTTTGTTTATTAATATTCATTATAAATGGGATATTATAACATATAGGTAAAATATAAATAAAATTTCGATTTAATCAAAATGCGATAGTTTCATGTTAACCCAAGTATAAAACGCTTGTGATACATGTCATATTTAAGAAACAACTAAACTCATCATATTCAAAGGTTTGATTCAAAATGTGTGAAGAAACCGCGAATAAACTATAACAAAATTGTCAGAAAAGTACGATTTATGTGATATATATGAAAGGAAAAACTGACTGACTGACTGATACATCAACTCCTAGTCTCAACAATTGGTCCTAGAAACCTGAAATTTGGATGTAATGTAGGCACCCACTAAAAGGGGATTTTTTTTTTTTAAATTCAACCCCTAATGGGTTGAAATGGGGGTTCAAAGTTTACGTGGTCCTTTTAACTTGGAGCTTACATATTCCGGTCCCTTCAGTTTTTGATGTTCGGCACACAAGAAAAGGCAATGGGCGTGGGTGAATAAATTTAACAGCCAAACCACACAGCCACAATTCTCTTGTTTTTGAACTTGCATTTCATTCCACTTTATATTTTAAAATATGAACTCTATTTGAAATACATACTTTCTATTTAAAAAAAGTATTGTAACGAAAACACGAATTCCACGCGGACAGAGTCGCGGGGAAAGATAGTGAGGTATATGAAAGAAGAATGAACTTATATTTGGCAACACTGTAAAATATATCCCTACAACTTACTCGTGTTAATGGCTAAAAACAAAACTACCCAATTTTAAGAGCGTGTTCACATCAGAAAGCACATAAAAAAAAACTTCTTGAAGTTTTATTGTTACACTTTCACTTAGATTTTTTTTTTTTAGAAGACTGTGTCTTAAACTTATGAAATGAGGTCCTTCGAACACCAATAATGATTTAAATAGTCATATTTGTTCCGACAAAGTGGAACGTGTAACGATTTCCCAAAACATATTCTTTATGAAATCTGCAGCAGCACATGATTTCGATCAGGGTGCAATACCTTAAATGCATATGCTCTCTTCTTTATCAGAGTGTACTATGAATAACTTAACGTGCGTGTTGTGTTTCAGGAGCTGCTTGCGAATGTAGCAGTCAGTGCTGAAGGCGCTGCTACCCCTAGTGAGTAGGCCTCAAGTTAGTCTCGTGTAATTATTGCGCTGGAGAAATTTCGAAAGTTATTCTTGTTTGGTGTTATGCACAGATCATTTCATATTTCCTGCTAGTTCAGTCTTTAGCTTCGTGCACAGACTATTTAACAGTACACGCATGAAGAATCACACATTACTTTGAGTCCCCTTTTCATCAGTTATAATCGAACATACTGCTAAAAAAAATAAAAAAAACACAATTTTCAGCACATATTATTTTTCACTTGCACAGTTTTTTTTTTATATAATTTATTTTCAATAATAGCATTTTTCTTCTGCTATCGGCAAAACAAATAAAACGGAAAAGCCAGGATAAAAGTAACTATCGGAAGCTCTTAAACGTGCATTGAGACAGATATATGTAACAGCACTAAATACTTGGAATACAGATAATGACTAGAGGTTTGGATTTGAACGTGCACACTTTTGTTTATGTGGGTTAAAAAAATGTGTTATTTTTTTGTCATCTCTTATGTATCCAACAGAATTTAAATACTAATATTGCAACGCTCTCCTGCTGAAATTACCTTTCGATAGCTGTGAATGACAAAGTCTGGGCAACAATGCTGAATTAAAATATAATTTTTACTAACGCAAATTTCACAAGAAAATTAAGAAATCTTGATATGTCAGGGTAAAAAAACATAGTACATTACATTTTTGCACACTTACATACTTACTTATCGTGTACCAATGAAAAAATATATCTTGTATGACACGTTTGTTGCAGCGGAAAGATTTCGGTTGAAATAATGTCCTTTTTTTTTTTTTTTTTAATATGGTAAGTTAGATGTCTTCTAACTTCATTGCGTGGAAAGGAATGTGTGTGTGTGTCCCCATCCTTCTTTGCCCAGACCTCCTACCACGAGTTTAATTCCTGGATCCGCCCATCAACCACATTTTGTTCACGGCAAAGCTAAATTTGGAGTAGGTTTATAAGTGGAACAGCATAGGTTTCGAATAATTTTAAAATAACTTGTATTCTTCATTTAGCGTACTTACAAAAAACAAATATTGTCGCCACTACAAAATATTTTGCTGAGATACCCACTTGCCAATTTGCTTTTTTTACTGGAAACAAAATTATTTTACGACTATAGCAAAAGTGTTTAAGCTATTGAAAATCTTCATTTTGTTAAAATAGCAATAGTTTCATGGCGACAGAAAAAATTACTTAGCATTTGTTACAAAAAAAAAAAAACTGACAACGAATTTTTACATTTCTTTTACGCGTCCTGAAATTTAAAATCTTTACTTGTCGGTACGTGAAACCTCCCACCTCCTTTCGCTTCTTTTCAAGGTTTTCTATATTGACACGTTAGTTCAGCGTAGGTTATATGTATGGATCTAACATCAAAACTCAAACAGGTTCAATCATTTTCCCGCATTCCTCAGATCAACTCAGATTTAATTTGAAATATAACGATGTACTTGTTGAACGCGAACAATATCATTTTCATTTAAATTTTTACATTGCTCAGTCAAAAAAAAAAGTTTATTGCCAATTTCGTCGTATTTTTGTTTTGGAATTGTTGCATATTTATGACATACTGCATTCCCTAACACTTTCCATTAAGTGCGTTGGAGAGAACAAAAAAAAAAAAATCACAGGAAATTTACGCCTCAACCGTACGAAACAAGAGCCACTATATTAACTTTGACGACCTGATGTTATATTTTGAATAGCACATTTTTATGTTATCCCGCACCTGCTACCCATTATTAGAATGTTTTACGACTACGATCTGGGTAGTACTTACAATTGTCTGTTGGGATGGTGCAGACGCAGGTTGAGAGAATGATTGTAATGACAGTTTCACAGATTATTGTGAATATTCCAGAGTGGTTGATGGCGTAGCCCGTTTGAAGATTTAAGGTAACTGCTAGTGAAGAATTTACTGTGTAAACTCTGCAGATCAAAGGAAACACAGCAGGCATTACGTATCACTAGGACCAGTGACTTTTCGCGTAAAAATCGGAGCACACAGTAGACTTAAATACTATATACTGTACACACCTCAGCTGTTGTTATACCTCCATCGGCTGCTGGTGCCGTGTCCGTCTTTGACCAAGCCACTCAGGACTAAGTAACTCCGACACTGAACCTTCTTTATTCGTAAGCAAAGGGTTAACACGGGCCAGAGCATTTTTTTAGCCAATCAAAGAAGCTGGATGACCCTACAGTGCTTTGGACTGTATCTTGTCTCGAAATATTTTCGTGAAATATCACTGCCCCTACGTATCACTGTTAGGAAGGTATTATTTTACCTTAGGTGGGAAGTTAATGAAGGCAAGGCTCAGAAAAAGAAACTTTTTATAACCATAGGAGTACGTGAAATCTTTTGCATTGTTAACCTTGTGGTAAAGCGTCTTGATTCATTAGTACTGTAGCGGGTAAATAAATTCCAACTGGTCGTACCGAATGTGATATTCCTTGTATAATTCCGCATTCCGTCCACCAGGCGAGTATATACAATGTAATCGCTGTTGATGCTTTGCAATAATGCTTTTAATTTAAACCCATTTTTCTTCGATTTTTGTTTTTACTTTCTGCTAGTAAATTCCGGCATTCTTTCCCTTTACCGCAGGAGCTAATCTTGACCATGAATAGCAAAAGAAAGCAGTTTGAAACACGTGCAGTTTTGCATACCAACATCTCAAACCATTGCATGCCAAAACTAGATACTTTGAAGTTAAATGGCAATGGTGAGATATGTTATTATACCAACATAATAACTAGACAATGTGGCTTTCATTGCTACGAGATATTTTAACCCATTTTAGGCAATGCCCTATGGCACCATTTTATTTACTACAGGTTATTCCTTTGAATTAGGGCCGCAATTTCCAAGTGTTATCATAAATCTANCGTATAACTCCCGAAAAAATCAACCAATTTTCATTCTGTTTTTTTATAAACCTTCCTTTCGTTCCCACGAGTGTTTTTAAACTTTTATTTTTTATCTGTATTATCTGCAAAGGTACTAAAATCTGCAAAAAGCTCATTTTTACCATGCCTTCGCGTCAGGAAGCGCCTTTGTTGACAGCTGTCTGTTTAAACATTTCAGTTTGTTGTTCTCAATGTTTTTTTACATATATACATATACTTATATATACATATACTTCTTTCATTAAATTTTACAGAAATGAATAGAACCAAAAAATTTTATGCCACAGCAACGCGTGGCCAGGTAAGCTAGTATATTATATAAAACGTTCACAGATGTTGGTTACCCGTTTTCTCACCAGCATTGTCGTTTGGTTTTTCTCTACGGTAATTTTCACTTGAGAAACACTGTACTAGAAGGTACGAGACAAATTATGACTTCTAAACCTTTTTGAAAGGCCATTTTAACAATTTTAATGATCGAAATAATAGTTTGTGTATCTACACTGGTTTCTTTTATTTAATTGCCTGGACTGGATTGAAAACCAACCATTCTGCGACTACACTCACGATTTGCTCCTGCCTGATAGTTTTGGCCTTCACTTGCCAGTGCCATTGCAAGCAGCGATCCTGCTACTCGATCCGCGAGGCACTGCCCACACCGTAAAAAAAAAAAAACCTTTTTGTAGCTGGAACTGGCAAATTCTTGTATAATTAAATAATTTTGTCGACTCAAAAGTTACGTTTTGTGAATCTACAGTGTTGGTTCATGTGCAAGAATGGCGTTTGTGTGAATAACGAAAGAAGTTTGTGTTGTTGCAAATATTTAGCATACCCCTGACAACATTGCCGCTCGTCGCTCGTCACTTCCGGGAACTCCACACATTACGAGAACAGCGCACCTGGCTCGAGGAGGGCTGGACTTCAAAACAGTATAACATTTAGAAAAATGGTATTTCTGTGTCTTAACATCAACCAAGTAGCAAATTCAATTATGACAAGTATGAAACGTTGCATAGATTTTAATTTCTTAGATGTTTGCAGTGTTTTAAAATTCGTCGTTAAAGAAGTATGCGCAGCGGATTCAGGGCTTTCATTTTAGATAAAGAATTAATGTAAAACCGAATAATACATTTTATGGTGAACATGGTGAGCGAAGATTCCATCTTGTGTTTTTAAGCTCAACGCCACCGTTTTCGAGAAATTAATTCATAGTGTTGTAACAATGAATCTCAACGTCTGGCACATAGCAACATATTTGCTATCAGTGCATGTTGCTGTTTCAAATGACACCATGTAATGTTGGAACAAGCCGTGTTTAATGTGTTATCCATACCCTACCCCAACAAACTATCGCTGATATACAAGTAAAGCCCGTGGTGGCGCAGTGGTCAGACTGCTCGCCTCCCACCACGGCCTATCGAACTCGATTCCCGTCGGTGTCAATACGAATATTCGTATCTGGGAAACGTGGCAGACGTTACCATTTGCCAGTGGGGTTTTTTTTTTCCCCGCGGCACACCCGTTTCACCACCACGTAATTTGGACATTGCCACATCTCCATCCCACGTGACCTTTATCTGCATGGGGCTGCAGTGGCTGAGCGGTTAGCCTGCTCACCTCCCACCGAGGCAAACCGGGTTCAATCACCGGCCGGGTCACTCCCGGATTTTAGCAAGTGAGAATCGTGCCGGACGATGCCGCTGGTAGGCGAGTTTTCTCGGGGATCTCCCGTTTCCTTCGCCCTTGCATCCCGACGCTGCTCCATACTCATCTCACTTCACCGCCATCGGCTCTCAAGACCTCGATGTTGAGAACCGCCCAAATATCTCAATTTTCTACTCTTCTCCACGCTATAAATCTGAATCAGTGAGAATTTTACTGTTAACAGCATCTGATATATTCAACAATCACTTCAGTGAATTTTAACTAGTGAAAAAAAAAAAGGCCCACTTTTCTTTACTTATTGATTCAGTGACATCTCCATTGATACTTCAACCATTTCATTCGCTGTTTTTAGTGATTCACTTTTTGACTGATTGATTAGTTAAACCATGTTATAGAGTTAATTTGTAATTTTTTTGAGGATTAGGATAGTAACCGTGCTTGTTGGTAGTTTGTTTGTTGTCTAACAATGGCATAAACAATATTTACTGAATAATTTCCACAGAAAAAAGAAAACAAAAAACAAAGTTGTAAAAAGTGAAAATATTTATTTACCTATGCCCACGCCATGCTTTACACTATTGATAAATCCAGAAATCACGATTCCAAGCCATCTGTCACAGTAACCGATGAAGCACAGGCACAGAGCTCCAGGACTAGAGGTCGTGGACTCGAAACCCGTTCAATTGATATGTTTTTGATAATAGAAATTTTATTGTACGGCCGGCCATACACACATTCTTTAGAACCGACCAAATCTTACTCGCTCGTGGCAACAAAATAAAAGCAAAAAAAAAAAAAATGGCTTTCAGCAACTGATTGGATGAAGTATTCAGTGATTTTTTTTCCCCTCTGAAGCAATCAGTGATTTCCCGTTTATTCCAAGTGGAGCCATTTTCACTGAGTAAAGTAGATGGATCTGACTGCGAATCAGTGACTTTCTTCTGACTCGAATAAAATATCTACGACGTTTTATTGCAGAGGTGACTGATAATATATATGCAGTTTGAACTCGCTGAGTTGTACATATCTATATGTTCAGTTAATTCCCTTTTTGTTTCCTTCTGTGTAGAAAGCAAGAATTCGGAATAAGCAAAGTCCCTTATAATTGCAACAGTTTCCAAGCGGAATGAATGATAATGCTAAGTATTCATCCCCTATAACAGTTATAATAAATGTAGTGTTTGTTCGCTTCTCTGGTTGATATGGCCTCTGTTATAACGTCGAGAGTGTTAAATTACATTCTTGGTCATATCTACGAGGTTTTATCGCAGAGGTGACTGACAATATATGTGCAGTTTTAACTCGCTGAGTTGTACATATCTATATGTTCAGTTAATTCCCTTTTTGTTTCCTTCTGTGTGGAAAGCAAGTATTTGGAATGAACAAAGACGCTTATAATCGCAACAGTTTCTAAGTGAGAAGACGGCTGTTGTGTTCTGTTTTCCAGGTCCGAAGTCGTCTCATCTGCGACAGCAAGTTCAGCGGCCCAGATATCACACGTAAATAACATCCTCACACACTGATGCTCCTTAGTTGGTGAAAAGTCACCGTGTAACAAACACAGTAATCGTCATAAATAACAAAGCTACTTTTTTTAATTAAAAAAAAAGTTTGTTTTTCCCTCAAATTGTTTTTCATTCCATCTTAAATTTTTTTTTTTTACGAATCTTCTTAATAAAAATTTATGACCAAACACAAAAAAAAATCACAGCCAGACATGGCATAGAGAAAGGGGACTACTTTTAAAGGAATTTTTTAAAATTTGTACCGTTTCAGTCGTACCTGTATTTTCCAACGTGGGATCGACATTATTAAATTGGGTAATATTTGATTACGGTTACAGACGTGCAACTGATCATGTAAGAAAAATAAGTTGCATTTCGAAATAACTGTTAAGATGTTCCCTACGACGTGACTAGCTTGGGTTTTTACATATTGATTCCGTAAATTAAGTTACGGAGAGAAATACCTGAATCTGAGATGGCAAGGACACTCCTCCCTTACTTCGACACATCTGCGCATCGAAGCTAGAGGAAATCGTTATTTGAGTGAGCGAGTGAAGGGATTTGGAGGGCTCTTAACAGCAAGGTCTTAAATTTTTTTTTTTTTTGAGAATGCTTGGTTGACGTGTATATGTTTCATAACTATCTTAATTACCCGCCGGAAGTTTATTTCGATAATCTAAACAAGTTATAGCACGGAATGAGCGTTGTCTGCCGAGAGTAATAATTCAATAACAGCACTAACAAATATTATAACTGTTTTGGTTCTGGCCCTGAAGTTAATCGACAAGTAATTTCAAAAAATTAGAAAATCTAAATTAACACCCAATTAAAATAAATTAACGCTTGTTTTAAGGGGCCGTGTTTAAAACATTAGGCCTATGGAAAATATCAACCAAATTTTGACTGTCGTATGTTTAGTGCATTCGCTTTTCAAATTTTATAGTGTCGGTTTAATAATTTCATTCCACGGCTGAGCGAAGAATGTCTTGCCATAACATATGGGACTACTGTAAGATGTTTCGTATTTCAAGAGCACATTTATCTATTACATTTTTTGTCAGTACCGACTTCAGCAGCGAGTAAATTAATTTACAGATATTTTTTTTTTTAACAGAGCACGTGTACTTCAGCGAATCCGTTTTAGTTAAACTCTTGTTCGTAGTTACCGTTAGCTGGAAACGTTCTTTCCATTTGTAGCGTCGCACTCGACACTCGCCGGACTCTCAAGCGCCTCTCAGTAAAAGGAGAATCACAAACTTCGTGCTTGAATTCAAGCTCGGTTCGCTAGGAGTTCGAAGAGAGCAGGTACATCACACACTTTACGGCGTGCGGAAGAGCTGCGCTCTAACGTCGGAATGAGCAACTACATTATTTGTCGTCTCGGTGGCTGTAGTGGTGTACGATGACGTCAGGTGCAGAGAACGGTAATATATCGGCAGCCAGCTGATCTACTTGACCAGCGTGGCTGGGACAGCGAGTTGAGCCAAATAGCACTCACATTTAATGCAACTGTTTTCAGTCGGAAGTCTACTTTACCTAGCTTCTTCGTCAACACGATTATGTACACTAATAAAGAACAAATTAAAAATACTTAACCTAGTCTTGAAATGCAGACGTCCATTAATTTAGATACGTGTTTTTTTCTCTTTTATTTTTGAATATTATACGTTTGAAAATTATCTGGCATGATATAACTTATAATGTCTGGCGTATAGCACTTCGCTGGAATGTAATACACTGTAATATTACTAGCTTATCCGATATTGACGAATCATTCGTTTCGGAGATGCGTAACCCTCATTATTACCGCGAACGAGCAGTGACCTGCGAAATTCGCGACGTTATTTGGTGACAGGGTGGATACAGCTGAAGACAAGACGTAACTTCATTGGTAGATGCAATGTTTGCGAGTGTACTTCGCCTGCTTGATCGCGTGTCACTACAGCGTTGTTTCAACTTCTGTCATTGGCTTGAGAGTCCTTCTGAGCCTGCTGAACAAATTGCCAGCCAATAGCATTAATCACACGAACATATGCAATATTGGAACTGAGGTCGTAGTCGGAGGAGGGGGGTTGTGTTTAAGGGATGTTAACCCTTCTCCCCACCCAACTTTTGCCCATCATGTTGTCAACAGTTTGTATTAAAATCATTAATAATACCTCAATAGTGAAACAAAATGTAATTGCTGTGCACCATGATGTATTTTATTATACTGCGAGGTAATTTTCTCTTAGGATTTGTTATAATTATTACGTGTTGACCTCCCTCTCTTCACTTCAGTCAGTGTAAGCACACTCCGCTTCCCCCCCCCCCCNACATCACACTCCAGATCGACAAGCACTGGAGGAACCAGCCTCAGAAACCAGTTTAATGGAACTAAGATAATTTTTCAAGAATCCAAAAAGTAGTTCTTTCCTAAACAAGTCACTTTTTTTTACCTTTGCAAGAGTGTCCAGTCGAATCCTGTTCGGAAACGTTTTGGTTTCAATGCCGGAGTTCAGAAAACAGCTGCAGTTATAAAGAGTCGAGGAAATCTTCGTTCGTACGGTAACTATCTGAAAGTTACTTGCGACTCTGAGACACGTACATTCTGACGTATTTTTAAAAAAGTGTTCTAACTGAATTTAAAATTCAAAATACAATTTTTTTTCACTGGGTTTTCTTAGTTGTACGTGTTTTATCGTTTTGTGCCGCTGTGGTATAGCAATTAAAATTTTATACGATATCAAATGCATGTATAAACGATTGTTGCGAAATTTTAGAATTTTTTTTTCCAGTTGTACTAAACTGTTTTAAGCAACAAGTTTACGTTCTTCTGTAGTAGTTCAAAATATTTTTCACTGTAAGCTGTTCACGGTTGTTTGAACACTTTGGAAACCAACCTATGAAAAATGCCACTTCCCCTGTTTGCACACATTTTAATGAACACAGTGACTGGCGAGCTCCCAGTAAAGTTGGTAACGACGATGGGAAAGTAGTCCCACATCTTAACGTTGAATTTAAAATATAAGGCAAAGCTTTGTGAACACTGAAATTAGGTATTTGTTTGAATTGTGTTTATTTTTAAAGAATATAAGCGTAGGAATGAGAAAATTGTCAAAATACTTACTTTTGTAATAATTTCGCAGTTTCACTTGACCTCAGCACGAATAAAGTGATATGGCGAAGAATACGCAATGTATAAACAGGTAGATCTTATGCAAGGTCTGCAAAAGTGTTCATTTCAACGTGAACAGCCCACAGTTGTTACCCTTGCTTTAAGGTGCGTGCACCCTACCCCCGTCCGCAAAGACATTTATTTATTTCCATCTCCCGTGAGATTCTCGGCCTGAAGGGGTGCCCTATCGTAGTGAGCGTGACAGACCGTCTCGGAGCTGTTGACTGGACTTCCTTGGAATGCCGACACCGATGCACTGTTTCTGCACTCCCTCGCCCGCTCTCCTTCCGAAACAAAGTCGCGACATATATATACACACACCCCAAGGCTGTCTGCAACGGCGGGACTGACTATTCTATCTAGGGCGGCCGGATGCAGTTAATGCCAGCCCAGTCCCGCTCGATGCGTGAGAACACTAGCGTCCGGCTTCACACGACACTCGGGGCGGCAATCGCTGAACATCATCTGTCGACGCAGGGAAACCTGTAGGCTGCTGCCAACTGTTTCGGGGAAAACATATATATCTATTTTTTTTACAAAGGTGGTTTGTCGAAAAGAGTATAGTGAAAAATGAATATATATATATATATATATTTTACGAAGGTGGTTTTCGAAAAGAGTCTAGCGAAAAATGAATATATATATATATATATATATTTTTTTTTTCCCTATACCCTTTTTGAAAACCACCTTCGTAAAAATCAGTGCCTTCAGCTTTACGCATTTCAATATTTTAGTGTACACACTTGGAGTACACGCGATAATGCATAGTCTATTCTCAGTTACTTCAATTTTTTAAATCAAACCTTTGAAAATTCTCTCCATGTATGACGTGTATGGTTATTTGCTAAACACGTGATGAATCACAAGCGTTTTATAACCATGTTAACATAAACATATTTTATTTATTAGGTTAAATCGAACTTTTTTGCATATATTTTACTTATAATGTTTTATACGATACATGTGTTGGTAATGCCTATTGAGAAATAGTTCTCATGCAAAATATGACTAGACTGAGTGCGCACGAATGAGGTGCGTTGTGCGCCTTTGGTGTAGTTTTCTAGACTCAGTTAGGCTTTGTTTACATAAGGTGTAGGAATAGCCTGGATGTAGAACTTTAGCAGGGCTTCAGAAAAGTTCGAAGTAACCATGAATGTCCCATAAACAATGAATCAGGAAACGTAGGTGTGTACGCTAATGTCTCATTCAGAGTTTAACGTTAAAATTAGTTTGTCACCGAATTTAACTTCCTATTTACCTGTTCACTACCCGTTTGCACGATAGTGGACATGCTACACATGAATAATATTTATTACCGTTTCTGTAACTTACACAGTAAGGCGCCAGTGCCCGCAACACTCTGAGAAATTATTCGTAAATTTACCACATTATTGTATAAGTGCAGTAACGAAGTGCGAATGGTGTATTATTCTCCCATAACGGCCATGGTAACGCTCCTACAGTCGCCCAGGAAGGAGTCAAATGCGTAGGGAAGTTCCCAACGTTGCACAGTATTATTGCTAAACATTGCCATATTTTCAGCATAATACGTAGTACTATTTCCATACACTATATAGGTTCAACACTTCCATTACAGTCTAGGAAGTTTACCACAATTTTTTTTTTTTCACAGTGCACTGTGAGAGTTTTCCTATTGGCTAATGTGGTTTGTGGAATTCTCTACAACTCTTTGNTGTAGGTTCAACACTTCCATTACAGCCTAGGAAGTTTACCACAATTTTTTTTTTTCACAGTGCACTGTGAGAGTTTTCCTATTGGCTAATGTGGTTTGTGGAATTCTCTACAACTCTTTGCCATGAATGGTGAACGTCAATATCACAGAGTACGTGTCACGTTGTTCACTGCGCTTGAAAGAAAAATGGTACAATCGTACCAAAAAATTACGTGATTGCAACACCCGAACTCATAAATTATTGTTCTACCGAATGGGTTAAATATATATTATAATAATGTTTACCGTAATAGCGATAAATATAGTGTTTCAAACTATTTCACGCCGTCCTGCGACCGTCGCAGGAATGATAGTTATTAGACTTATGGCAATTTAAACTTCTACAGCTAAGAAAAGGGTTTACAATGACGCAAAATAAGAAACTAGGCCCGACTTTCAAAAAAGTTCATTTTATCCCCGGCCAACGTATTTTATAACTTTGCTCCTGTACCGCGGAACAATGTCACAGAAAGCTCGAGGACACAACACTGAAATAGACTATCATACCACGAACTCCAACGGCAGCAAATGTGACGTCACAGGCCAGCGACATGAAAACGCCGTTTGGCAATCAAAGGCTGGTAACTTACCTACTGTACGGCGGTTCAGCCAATAGGGAAAGTTTCGCAACACGCAGTGGCCAATCAGACCCAAGACTCGTTCCAGAGCCTCGCGCAGCCAATCAGCTTATGGATACAAGTAAACAGTTTTAGAGGCGCAGAACAGTCAGAGCATATACGTAGGGGTACCGGATTTTCGCGAAAAGATTTCAGGACAAGTTGTATATCATGACCGTTTAGCACATATCCACTTTCGAGGTTGGATGATTTACGTGTTATGCGCAGAGACCTGAAAAATTCGCGAGTTCAGTGACCTGCAGGCTAGACCCTACAGTCTTATGTACAAATATGCCGATGTNAAAAATTCGCGAGTTCAGTGACCTGCAGGCTAGACCCTACAGTCTTATGTACAAATATGCCGATGTCGACTGTGTACTGGTTGTCTGCTGTCACAGTAGAAGGCGCCGATTGGGCCACAGTTCTTCAGGATGTGTCGAACACCATTTGGACCAATGGATAAGGTTATACAGACACACGTGTGTTGAATTATAGCTTGTCCCAAAATTAATCCGCGAATTTTTCAGGTCTCTAGATATGCGCCTTTGCTTTCTGCCCGCGAATGACAGATGTAACAGTACCAGAATAACTTAATTCTGATTGGCCACTCGAGTTAAAGCTGTCTCCTGACAAGGACAAGNAACAGATGTAACAGTACCAGAATAACTTAATTCTGATTGGCCACTCGAGTTAAAGCTGTCTCCTGACAAGGACAAGTGACCAATGAGCAAAAAAAAACTGCTCATGTGCCCGTAAGATATTTAAATCTAGTGTGCGTCGAAATCTCTTCGTGAAAATCGGGCGGCCCTACAGATGCAGTAATTTTAAGAAATAAACTGGCGACTTCCCGCATTACGGAGTGTGTGCGTGAGCACCCCCCCTCGGGCAAGGCGAAATAATTACAGTAAAATACAATTATTTTTGACAACTTATTTAGGTTTTCAACACATTGTTTCGACATACCGCCGCGTTCTCTCATTCTGTTGTAACACATGAGCGCGAGTAGAAGTGGATTGCTGACTCTTGAATGAGCGTGTTTTCTTCGGCGTCGCATTTTCTCGTAGACGGTGTATTCAGAAGGAAAACGACATTCGCAATTCAAGCGAAGATAATGTTAGCGACACACATTNTTTTCTCGTAGACGGTGTATTCAGAAGGAAAACGACATTCGCAATTCAAGCGAAGATAATGTTAGCGACACACATTCCAGCAAAACTAGCGAAAAATTTCCTCCTTATTTTCTATTACGAATGAGTAGAGACCTGAAAAATTCGCGGATTCATTTCGGGACAAGCTAGAAATGAAACACATATATTTTAGCGTTACTTCTGCAATTGGCTCACGACGCATTTGACACCTCCTCTAGGACTGTGAACCAATAGTAAACAGGCAACAAAATGCAGTCCCAATCACACCTCTCACTGTGAAAGCAGGCAGCCATTGAGCAGTTGATATCTCATTGAGTGTGCAAACAAATATGGATTATAGCCTAAAGGTCAATGAACTCGCGAATTTTTCCTGTATCTACGAATGAGGTCTTTTTCGTAGAATTTTCTTTTGTTTCTGGGCAACCGGAAAACATTCTCATACAACGAATTTTCACTTAACGTTTACATTAACATGGCGTGCCGCCCCAATTTCATTCGGGATGTCAACAGTTTATTGACAGTCGCAACCCTGGAACATTATTGGTCGTGTAGTAACCTCCTAAATTCACTGGAGTTCAGAGAGCCCCCTCCCCCCCCTTGTATGTGACAACTCCGTGTGTCTGGTAAATATGTGATGTGGCGTGTGCAATCAAGCATTTTGGATAGTATGTACATGCCGTTACAAACCATATTCTCTGTAGTTGCTTGACAGTTTTAGAAAAACCCACTATTCACCTTTAAAGTCAAAGTTTTATTTCTTAGTAGTAAACATTATGCTCACCTATCTACTTGAAATTTCAGCAGTATTTGAATCAACATGCAGTGTATGCCTGTGCGGTAATCTATTTTCATTATGCCGCGTGTGATCCCTGGACTTAAAGAAAAAAGTGGTCTCGTAAAATTTACTTGAAGAAATATGTTTACCGAGAAAATCTACAGAAGCAATTATTTTATTGATTTTCAGGAAAGCATCAAACAAAATATAGTACCAACATCAGAATATTTTATAAGTTTATTGTAGTTATATTTGTTGGAAGAAAAAACTGAATATAGCCTAAAAAGGTTAGTCGAATAGGCTGTCCTATTTTCAGTAGAGACAAAGTGTCATGCTGTAGAAAATATATTTATATACTTGCAAACACACTCAGGTAAAGGGACATGATGAACAATTCCTTGTGTATTAATATTTTAACATGACGCTAACAAACCCCATGATGGCTGTACCTGTGCGAGTCTTGACATTTGAGAACAGGTATTAAGTTACTACAGCTCTCATGTTTCCTTCTCGGAGACGCAAATTTCTCTGCGGTCGCATGTACAACCACCGCGTGCGTTCACTGAACTAATTGGTCGNTCAAAACAACGTAGCTAATTGGTCGAGTGGTATGGCAGGGTACTGCACGGCAACAAGTAAACTACAGGCTTTTCGCGGTAAACTGAGAGTCTTTGTAAGCCCTAAAATACGTGTATGCTCATCGTGTGATTTTCCTCCATACGTAAAATTAACATTGCCACGGGTATGATTACGTAATTCATGCGTCGATGAAGCGAAAGTGTAAAATTACTAGTAAGAAAAATATTTCACCAATTTGCTAATGCTTACACGTAATGAATTAAAAAAAAAAACTAAAAGCAAAGAGAGATAATTTCTGTGCTCATATATGTTAACCGAACACTTTTAATTCAACGTTAAGGAATGAAACTGATTTACCTCCATGGTTACCAACTGTACTGGACGGATGCCAGTCAGTATGCCCTTAAAAATGTTTGCAGCTAGGGGCAGTGATGTTTTTAAGAGATAGATTTTAAAAATGAACAACAAATATCAAACAATTGTTTTTCTTTTCAGCGCCTGAAATTTCTTTTGTTTACCTGAAGGAAAATTTGCAAAATTAACATAAACACAGCGTTTTATTTTGGATGAAATTTTTTTTTTTCATTAAGTCACGTAAGTTACATACATGCGAAATTTATTTAAAAATATTTCCGTAGAGAGTTGAAGTCCCCGTAAGAGTGGCTGTAGGGATCGAGGTGGGTAAATGAAAGCCGCAGCAGGAGGGAGGTGCGGACGCCAGTGGTGTTTGTCGAGACGCTGGAGCAGGGGTCGCCTTCGCGCCGCTACTTGCTGGTGAAGCTACGCAGGTTGACGCCCTTCAGGCACGGGTCCATGTCGCACTCCTCCTTGCGTCCGTCCGGCCGGCACACGCACACTGCGCAGAAAACCGTCCTCTTGGTGCCGGGCACGCACTCGTTACCTGCGCACACGCACACACACACACACTCCTACTAACAATAACAACACCACTACACATGATGATTCTGAAATCACGAGACAAACATTGAGGGGTGGTAGAGCTCACCAAAACAGACAATAACGAATCTGTAAGGAAAACAAGGACCGGATCCCGTGCTGCCTGGTAAGTAGGTTAAACTGGAGCAACAGCCAATGAACAACTAGCTGAGGCTCGAGTACACAAAGGACTGTGGAGTCTAGCTTGCTGCCGAATGAATCCGCGAAATGTCCGGGTCTCCACTGACAGGGCTATTGGCAGAAAAGCAGTTCAATTTTGGAACTCGGAGAGAGTGACCACTGGGCAGTTAGCATTCGTACGCTACCCCGCATTCTCCCTTTGTTTCAAATGTGCTTAATTTACCGCGAGCAGAATATACAGGATGATTCTAAAATCATAGGACAAACATTGAGGGGTGGTAGAGCTCACTAAAACAAGCAATTATTGTATAGGAATATATGGGTGGGAGTGACGCGTTGAGGCACAAACACAAAAACATAACACATTAACGGAAACATAAAATGTTCATTAGCAGCATACTTAACGAGTGATTCCGTACAGAAAATGTTAAAAACAGTTGCTGGAAATGCACCCGCCAACAGTCACGCATGCTTGGCGACCTCTACATATTGTTACGGTGTGGTCTAGTTCGTAACAATATGGCGTGATTGGCTGACGATGGACCGCACGCACTTTATGGGCCGCATAAACTTAGACAAGCGGTTAGTGTCCACCGACGCTGCCAAGCTTGCATAACTGTCGGGGGTAGCAATCTTGAGAAATTATTATAAACACTGCTGTAAAAAAGTCATTTAGCNGCCAAGCTTGCATAACTGTCGGGGGTAGCAATCTTGAGAAATTATTATAAACACTGCTGTAAAAAAGTCATTTAGCGGCGACGTTGTAAATAAACAATGTGTTGCATTTCGTGTGTTATTTTTGTGTTTGTGCCATCTCATGATCACAATCATTACCATCTCATTCACTACAGGCAACGTCTTCACCCGGACCTTACGCGAATAAACTCACGGGGTTATTCAGGCCTAGAATCGGCTGTCAACAATAAAAGACTGGTCGGGGGTTTTAATAAATTCCCGTCGAGTCTATAGCTAAACCTGCTTTCTTCAAAATACCGAAGTGAAAGGGACAAAACTGGGTTGCAGCCTCGCTGCTTCCTCCTCCCACGATCTCTGTGCAGGCAGAGTCGGAGGGAGGTTAAATGTTAATGGGAACCAGGGCTTGCCGGGGAGACCCGGCTTGCTCTAACATCAAAGCGAGCTAGGCTCAGGAAGACAATTTTATGGGTGCGGTGGACGGAGGGTGTTAGCCTCTCTTTTCCGCAGCGTTTCAAATGAAAGACAACTGGGGTGGACAAGGAGTCCTCCGCAGGGCTTGTACTACCCCCGCGCTGAGGAGCTTCCTCCGGTGATGCAAAGCGGCGGCACACTCGTACTCAACTCCATCATAACACCGCACACAGGGACACCTGACCTTGCCGAGAGTTTCGCAAGGCCAAGACTTCAGTGTTTTACACGCACACCTGTAGCAGCCCTGGGAGAGATAAAAATACGTCCGTTATATCGAATCTAGTGTATTTGATGATATATTACCAATAAATAAATATTTCCCCTCGGGATTGCAACCCATGGAAACAAGAATTCCTTTAAAATCCCTAGTTACCTACTGTGGCTTAATTCGCCACACTCGACAGTGAACCCACACAAAGGATGGAGAAAAAGGTACAACCTGATTAAAATGGACTCCGAACCGCCACAGAACAATCTTGGAGCTAATAAATTTTGAGCAAAGCCCAGTATTGGTAGCGATCCATCACCTNCTCCGAACCGCCACAGAACAATCTTGGAGCTAATAAATTTTGAGCAAAGCCCAGTATTGGTAGCGATCCATCACCTTCCCGACTTTCGCCAAATGTAACACCTTAGTATGTAGACCTCAGAATGAAATAAAATGCTTCTTCGTGGAGTTCAGATAAATCAGTATGTTACGTTATTAAATAAATTTTTCAGGAAACCTATGTGGGCTGGATATCAGAAGTTAGCACGGTGGTAATGAAAGTACAGGGTTCAAGTTCTCCGTAAGTTCAAGTCGTATGAGGGNAGGGTTCAAGTTCTCCGTAAGTTCAAGTCGTATGAGGGTGGAAAACCTGTGCTTTTATACAAACATTTAATATTATTAGTAAGCATAATTGTTACGACCACTTATAAAGTAGTCTATTACACAAAACAGCAATGAACGAAAAATTGCCAGACTGATTCTTAATGTGTTTTTAACAAGCAAATATCACTTGTAACGACTGTACGGAAATAATTTTATAGTATATACGTAGGGCCAGTGACTTTTCGCGTAAAAATTGGAGCACACAGTAGACTTCAATACTATATACACACCTCAGCTGTAGTTACACCTCCATTGGCTACTGGTGCCGTGTCCGTCGTTGACCAAGCCACTCAGGACTAAGTAACTCCGACACTGAACCTTCGTGATTCGTTAACACGGGCCAGGACATTTTNTTGTAACGACTGTACGGAAATAATTTTATAGTATATACGTAGGGCCAGTGACTTTTCGCGTAAAAATTGGAGCACATAGTAGACTTCAATACTATATACACACCTCAGCTGTAGTTACACCTCCATTGGCTACTGGTGCCGTGTCCGTCTTTGACCAAGCCACTCAGGACTAAGTAACTCCGACACTGAACCTTCGTGATTCGTTAACACGGGCCAGGATATTTTTTAGCCAATTAAAGAAACTGGACGACCTTACAGTGCTTTGGAGTGTATCTTGTCTCTAAATCTTTTCGCGAAATATCACTGCCCCTAGTTATTGGTCGAAAGCGTTTTGGTGCGTGCCTCACAAACCGTAGTCCAATAGAAGTAGGAACTCAAATGTACATGTTTTTTTAAGTTTAACTTCTCCTCAATTGAATGCGGAAAATTTCTGGGTCTCTAAGTATTATGATACAAAATTAGAAGAAAATAAAAATCTAAGCAGGCCTTTCAAAAGTGCTCAATCAACCGCGAACGGCCTATGGNGTTGACCAAGCCACTCAGGACTAAGTAACTCCGACACTGAACCTTCGTGATTCGTTAACACGGGCCAGGACATTTTTTAGCCAATTAATGAAACTGGACGACCCTACAGTGCTTTGGAGTGTATCTTGTCTCGAAATCTTTTCGCGAAATATCACTGCCCCTAGTTATTGGTCGAAAGCGTTTTGGTGCGTGCCTCACAAACCGTAGTCCAATAGAAGTAGGAACTCAAATGTACATGTTTTTTTTAAGTTTAACTTCTCCTCAATTGAATGCGGAAAATTTCTGGGTCTCTAAGTATTAGGATACAAAATTAGAAGAAAATAAAAATCTAAGCAGGCCTTTCAAAAGTGCTCAATCAACCGCGAACGGCCTATGGNGGATACAAAATTAGAAGAAAATAAAAATCTAAGCAGGCCTTTCAAAAGTGCTCAATCAACCGCGAACGGCCTATGGATGTGTTCATTAAGACATGCGCACTAAATGCTCTGCTACATTGGGCTGATGGCATGCAGAGCAGTGCAGTGCCGACGCATATCTGAAATGTGATTGGCTCACGTGACCTGTGACGTCAGCGCCGAACTGCAAAGCAGTGCTGTGCAGTGCAGTGCTGACCAAGTTAACTAACTTTTAAGTCGGGGTCGGCAGCTGATTAGTAGCCTATCAGCAGGGTGTACGTAATTGGCTATCATTAANTTAACTAACTTTTAAGTCGGGGTCGGCAGCTGATTAGTAGCCTATCAGCAGGGTGTACGTAATTGGCTATCATTAAGTATGTCACGATAAACGAGCCAATGAAACTCAGGGTCAAGCTGCGCAGGCGCAAACAAAGGTAAGAAAACGAGTATTTTTTTAGTATGATTCAATACTGTATACTATACGTAATAAAAATAATGCATGGCTTACTTAAANAGAAAACGAGTATTTTTTTAGTATGATTCAATACTGTATACTATACGTAATAAAAATAATGCATGGCTTACTTAAATGGGGAAAAAAAATCATTCATAGATCTAATGTGCGTGGAAAAAATGTTTGGACGTAAATAAAGCGATCGCCCTGCCACCTATAGCACGTCGATGGTACTACGCTCGTCAGCACAGGATCAGCACTCATTGTAGCACGCAGAGAGCAACTATCAGCACTGCAGTCAACATCAGCAGGGTGTCAGCAGTTTGCATCAGCTCATTGCAACATAAGCTTAAGGTAAAGGGATTTTTTTATTTTTTTTATATTTTCAAAATTTTTATTTGAAAATGCTTAAGTAACAGCGAACAAACTTTATGGACTTAGACGCTAGAGTGATTAGGTATACACGTTGGCACGAAATATAATCCGCNAGTAACAGCGAACAAACTTTATGGACTTAGACGCTAGAGTGATTAGGTATACACGTTGGCACGAAATATAATCCGCGTTTTCTTATCTCTCTACTGAGTAGCTTCTGCGCATTAAATAATAAATAATGTTTACATTACGACTATCTCATTAACCCATCATAGAGGTTTCTTGTAGGCGCAAGGGAACTTGATTATGTGAAACGAACTGTTATTAATTATGAACATCTCCAGTATTAGCTACTGATAATAAGTTGTCATAGACCGGAAAGAATTTACGTGTTCGCTGAGCTTTAGCTAGACTTTATAATATAACACAATAAGTTACATTTATTCATTAACTACTTGCTATGATTCCATGCTTTGTTCTCCTTTTTGTTTTAATTATTTTTACTGTCCCAGAGTTCTCCAGTAGGGATTTAAAAAATGTTATTTTTTTAAATCAACAATAGAAGTAACACAAACTAGGTCGTATTCAAATGACTCAGAAAATTTTTCTTGCCACTGCTTTTTAAAAACTTTAGTTGGTTCTACCACGATATAATTCTCCGCCCAACCATTCTTTCATCAGAAAAATTACTCCAGTTTCACACGTGCTTTTTTTTCTTCTTTTCTTTACACCGCCCTTCCCACGATGTTACCGGCCCGTTAACGTTTCACTCTTACTTCCGGCTATTTCTACCGTCCCCATCCTTCTTGCGCCTTTTCACAGTTACACCTCGGCCAAGCAGAAAGGCAAGTTGCTTGGTAACGTCATTGTAACGGCCTCTCCGCCAATAAAGGTGATTTGTTATCGTAGGGAAGGGGATAGGTCAATAAAATACTTCTCTAAGTGAGTACGGCGTTTTGTTTGATTTGTTCCGATGTATCGCAAGCCGCCAGCAGCTCTCTTCCCAATTGATTGGATCACGAAGTACTAGCATTCCTTAAAGGGCACTCACTACCTGCTGGCAGCTGCGAAATTTAAATAGGAAATCCCACGTTAAAGAAATTTCACCTGAGTGCGTTACTTTTAAAGATAGACGTTTAAAACAAAAAGTACTCTTGGCGAATTTTTAATGAGAATTTCCCTACAGCAGAGATGTTTCCATAACATGTAATGCAAGAAATTTTTAAAATTTGTGTTTTACAAAAAAATACATACTGCCTATCCGTATTGAGAATATACGCTCGTGGGGATCTTCTTCTGAAAAATTCCTGAAGAATACATTTTGTTTGAAACGCCAATCTTTAAAGTTAACGCACTGAGGCGAAATTTCCTTAACATGGGGTTTCCTATTTAAATTTCGCAACTGCCAGCCGGTAGGCAGTGCCCTAAAGGGGAACCTTCTCCCGTAATATAGAAAGCGTATTATTTCTAGCTTGGTTATGTTTTTAAAAGGAATTTAAAGTACCCTTGTACCCAGTTAGCTACTAGTAGGGCCACTGTTATTTCGCAAATAAATCGGAGCACACAGTAGAATTCCGTAATATATACACACCTCGGCTGTTGTCACCTCCATTGGCTGCTGGTGACGTTTCCGCATTTGACCGAGCCACTCAGGATTCAGTAACTTCGACACTGAACCTTCGTGATTCGTGCGCAAACAGTCTACACAGACCAGAACATGCTTCAGCCAATCGAAAAAGCTGGACGATCCCACAATGCTTGGAACTGTATCTTGTCACGTAATACTTTCGCGAAATATCACTGCCCCGAGCTATTGACCTTACACAGCAATACATTGTAAAAAAAATAATCATTCATTTTACCGAAAAGTGCTGGTGAAAATTTATCAAGAGGTGTGCGTAAACTCTCCGTAAAATTACGGACACATTGATTAAAAAAACGGACTTTCCGTAAATTTCACAAAACTTTCCGTGTTTTGACGGAACCTCTCCGTTAATTTCTTAGTTATTTTCTTTACTTCCAGTTTAAAATGAAAAGAGATAATGGAAAAAAATCTTTAATTTTCATTATGTGGGTGTTTTACTGTGCATCACAATATGTATAAAAGATAAAATATTTTATACTTGAGCAAGATTAGAACCCGCGTCAAAAATTACAAATCCACGACTCTAGCCGCACGCCTACAACTCTTACAACATTGTGATGTAATTGTGGTATTTCTACTACAGTCACATAAGCAACCTTTTTAGTTTTGATTTCAGTTGGTGCATTTTAAGTGTTGCTAAATGTTACAGACGTTTGAAAGAATATGTCTTAGCACCGTGGATAACCTAACTGCCGCAGAAAAAATAATTTTCTGGTTACAGTGGCGAAGAAAGCTTCGTGTAGACTCGGCATTGTTCGTCCCCGAAACCTGAAGCTGTAGGTAGGGCCAGTGACTTTTCACGTAAAAATCGGAGCACACAGTAGACTTCAATACTATATACACACCTCAGCTGTTGTTACACCTCCATTGGCTGCTGGTGCCGTGTCCGTCTTTGACCAAGCCACTCAGGACTAAGTAACTCCGACACTGAACCTTCGTGATTCGTGCGCAAACTGTTAACACGGGCCAGAACATTTTTTAGCCAATCAAAGAAGCTGGATGACCCTACAGTGCTTTGGACTGTATCTTGTCTTGAAATATTTTCGCGAAATATCACTGCCCCTAGCTATAGGAAATACGGACACTTTCCGTATTTTGTATTTACTTACTTAACTCCGTTTTTCGTCATTACGGATTGCGTTTCCGTACATTTACTTTATATTTCCATAAAAATTTCCGTAAATATACGGACATTTTAACAGTGAACAGACAGGACAGGTGAACGAAGAACTCAGAATTACATCGAAATTTTAACCCTACCAAAATTTGGCAAAATCATTGTTGTGACATAACTACCAGTTATTTATTGTGCCTGTACTGCCGTGTTAGTTAAATAGCTAGTTGGGTATAGAGGTACTCTCGAAATTTTCTTTTTTTAAAATATGAAGGAAAAAAAGCTGGAAAACCAAGAATCCAATACGTCAAGGGAAGATTCCTATAATGGGGTATCCTCGTCACGTGACTGGTTCAGAGATCCCACCAACGAGTGCCGCATTCAAAAGCATTTATTGCAGTCAAGCAGCGCCGAGTCTGTATCAAAGAATGAATAACAATACATAAACGAAACAGCTTCTTTCACCGCGAACTCCAGCAGCGCCCGCCAGCGAAATGGCGCCACCGTCCAGCAACATGCCGCAGCGCCTTTCGCCAATCAGCGTCTGGTAACTTACGTGCCATGGCGGCCGTCCGACCAATCGGGAGTCTTTCGCAGTACGCAGTAACCAATGAGAGACAAGGACTGTCCCAGAGCCTCGCGCAGCCAGTCAGCGACTGGGTACGCACACGTCAAAGGAACCACGTCATTTAACGTCTTTAATATTATCCGGGTTTTCTATTTTCGTTCCCGTGTGGGTACACACGACTGACGTCGTTGGCGGGCGGGGTGTTTTCTCGGGGCATTTCCGTTTCGCCCACGCCTGCATTCCGTTGCTGCTCCCTCTTGGGGGTCTAATTTCGTGCTAAACTTCAACCGATTGCCCTCACTTCGTGGTAGGTGGTAACCCTCCGCCCTAGACTTTACCTCTCAGTATACGCTATTTAGTCGAAATTGAATCAACGTCTTCCGTTTTTGTAAGGTGTTACTGAGGTGAAATTACAAGTGGGTCTAGAAACCTAGCCCCTGGGNCGAATCAACGTCTTCCGTTTTTGTAAGGTGTTACTGAGGTGAAATTACAAGTGGGTCTAGAAACCTAGCCCCTGGGCCTTTACTTGGTTAATATTATAAAGTTTAGCTAGCGGAAGTTACCTATTTTCCGAAAGGAAGAGCAACTAAATATCATCGCAGTTATGTAAAAATTAAACGAATCGAATTCTTACATACATTTATAATTAATAAAAAAAGAAATAAAAAGGCACTCATTTTTATTTAGAAACATTCTATCGAGATAGGGCATTTCATTAAAACTTGCTGTGTGTGGGATTTGTTTCTCACGAACTTTACGGCTATTCCATTAATATCAATCAGTTAAATAACACCCGCTGAAAATGAATAAAATATTGTTTTTGGCCGCAGTATCAATATATTGCACTGCGAATCGGAGACTAGAGCAAATTGAAATTCATTGTAAATAAGTATGAATCATTATTATACTCTAAACTTGAAGTAGTAAAAATGGCTACAAACACAGTAAAGCTAGANTTGTAAATAAGTATGAATCATTATTATACTCTAAACTTGAAGTAGTAAAAATGGCTACAAACACAGTAAAGCTAGAAGAAGGGGCCTGACTGGAAATAAGCGGCACCTTGTTGTTACAAAAGAAGTTTAACTTTTCAAAGTTAAAGGTAGTTTCATCTAAATAGTGAATCCTACAGTACTCCGTCCGAGCCACTGGTGTTCACATTGACTTATTTACTAGCCATATTTTCCTGACGATTTTGGAAGTTTCTACCGTGATTTTTAAAGAGTTCCGCATTTACTGTGTTGCTGATTGCATCACCACAAGGAGGCCCACTTAACTGACTTTCAGTGACTGACTGGTATAGTAGGGAGCTGACGAGAAGGCAAGACTGCGTGACGGGGTGGTGGTCGGGGACGCAAGTCAAGTCAAGTAAAACAATTTAAGTTAAAAAAGTTTGAAAATGTATTTTTTGGCCATGCTGAAAGTTTTCAAATTAATGTTGGTAATGTGAAAGATGTTTTGAAAATTGTAACTATTGTTAAATGTGATTAATTTTCGTACGGGAACAGATTGCGAATACGTACAGTAAATAGCTTGCTTTAAAAATTTGTACTTCAAACACAATGCAAATCATTTCGCGCGCCAGGCGGACGGGAGCGTAAAATGGCGAATTTAAAGGTTACTGTTAAAAAAAAAAAATAGAGGCGTACACCATAACATTAAAGAGTATGTTTTTATGCGTGTCGTATGAAAGGAAAATCTCCCTGCGGACTGATAGTTTTAGTACTGGTAGTACGGGCTAGAGACGTCGGTGGCGACATTGCAACCNGGGGCAAACCTTCCCGCCCTAATTCCAGAGCCTCACCTTCTCGTGAGCACTGGACTATAGTTTCGCTGACTAACGTCACAGACTGAGATTTTCACTGTTTAGTCACCAACTCCACTTAAGTGGTTTTGACATGGTCAGCAATCAAATTTCGCTGTCTTGGAGGACATTTTGCATTTGTTTAACATCTTTTAGAGTATGTTACGTATGCCGGCAATAAACAAACTTTATGCGCAGATGTACGTCACGGCAATGCAATATCGCCTACCTGGAGACATTTTCGCCTTTGAGGCCCAGAAGCGAGGAAGCTATAAGGGTTACAATGCCACGCGCATGAAGTGCGTCGTCGCCTGTACGCGCAAGGCTCTGGACTGACGTGCAGCGTTCTTATCGTGGGGTACATACCTATAAGACTTCAAACGGTATCCCTATCATTGTTTTGACGGAGAGACTGTAGCAAGGTTCAATACAGGCTCTTACTGTTGCTTCGTTCGTGTCCGAGGAGCATGTTTAAGATACAGACAGCAGTCTGAGAATCTGAAAACCCCGTTTTTAACGGCGTCGGAGTGTTCCAAAATAATATTTATAGAATGTGTGATATCCTCTTCTGGGGTAAGTTTTATATTCGCAGGTTGGGACACATGCTCGGGACACGTTAAATAGTTCCGTCAGATAATACGTATTGCAGACATGCTACAGGGCAGTTCAAGTGCGGTCCAAGGTACATTTGCAATCGTCTTAAGGGAACCAGTTACCAAACAAATGTGTTATATTATTTTCTTACGAAATGCTGTTCAACCTGCAGGTATTACTTCTAAGTGCTCTTTTCCTCCATAAGAAATTTTTAGACCGTATAGTTTTTGCATCATGGAATGTCGAAATTTCGATTTTAGTGGTTTTGGAACGTACAACTAGACAAGCGAAAACATCTGCAGAAAATGTAACAAGGACGAGCGAAAAGATTTCCGCAGATGTTAGATTTCAATACTCTGCGGGCGTTCCTGTGGTTTTGTTTGGCGTGTTGGTGGTTTGTCTTTGTAAGAAGACGTTCTCCTGCTTGACTGACCAATCAGAATCAGGTAACTTCATTACTGCACTACTGTGATTCACGCGCAGACATCTAAGACGCGTAACACGCAAATAATCCAATCACGAAAGTGGATTCGAGCTAAACTGGCCGTGAAATCTTTTGGCGAAAATTTATTTTAATCAATTTTTAAAAATTGCGAAAAAAATTTAGAGCGTGATTTTAAAGTAACTCATAGTAAGGGCCACTGACTTTTCGCGTAAAAATCGGAGCACACAGTAGACTTCAATACTATAGATACACCTCAGCTGTTGTTATACCTCCATTGGCTGCTGGTGACGTGTCCGTCTTTGACCAAGCCACTCTGACACTGAACCTTCGTGATTCGTGCGCAAACGGTTAACACGGGCCAGAGCATTTTTTTTAGCCAATCAAAGAAGCTGGACGACCCTACAGTGCTTTGGACTGCATCTTGTCCGAAATATTTTCGCGAAATATCACTGCCCCTACTCATGGTATCTTATTTCAATGTGAATTGTCCCATTTCGGCAAGTGAGTTAGTTTTTATTTATTATATGTCGCAAAAACACCAAAATTGGGGTTATGGCATGCCAATATTAAAAAAAAAAGTATGTGCTCTAAAAATATTGTATGCGAGGAAAAAGTACTTGTAATTATCGTCTACCCTTAAGGACAGGATGTCGAGGGAACAGCGCGGAACGCAAGGAGCTCGCAATGTTGGCAGTATCGGAACTCAGAGACGCCTATCGAGGTCTTTGTTAATTAAAAAGTTGGATCGGAAAAGTCTAGTCGCGAGTTAAGTGGCTGGAAGGCGAGAGGAAGGGCGTTTTTTTTTTTTTTAAGGAAGGGAGGAATCACATCCGTGGCAGGAACCATTTCGGACGGGAAGGGGTGTAACAGTAAATGTTTCCAGGAACCCTGCCCCCGGCAATCAGTCATGCCGCAGGTTGGGCCCCTCCCCCGCAACTCCCGCACACCCAACCAACCAACCGCCTGGCTTGCAACCCTCTCGAACAGTTGGTGTTAATGCGTGCTCGACCGCGCGAGGAATAATGGCGGGGACCCCTAGTGGCCAACCCCGTGACGCATGCAAAAATGAGCTGGCTTTTCTAGAAGTCATTTAACCCCCACCCTTCCCGACGAAGATTTTCGTTCCCACCTCCTCGTGAGCTGTTTGTGGGAGTCCCTTCCTTGATGTGAGGTATATTCTAAGAGTTAACCCGAGGCGGCGGTGGTGTAGTGGTTAGACTGCTCGCCTTATACCTAGGCGAACCGTGTTCGATTCCCGGCGGGGTCACTCCCGGATTTTCGGATGTAAGAATCGCGCCGGTCGATGCCGTTGGTCGTTGGGTTTTCTCGGGGATCTCCCGTTTCCCCCGCCCTTTCATTCCTGCGCTCTTCAAACTCACCTCGCTTCACCCTCATTGGCTCTCAAGACCTCGATGTTAAGAGCCGCCCAAATCTCTTTACTCACTCACGCACTAAGAGTTAACCCCTCCAGGCCCACTTTAATTTATAGTTTTAAACAAGAAATTTTATGATCTGAATGAGTTTCCACCTCGCGGATGCATAATCGAAATTGAGGCACCCTGTTTGGTTTCTTCATCAACTCTTATCAAGTGGTGGACAAGAGGAGCGCCTTGCGCCCGAGAACTGCAACTTGATTGGCCAGATAGAGAACCTTCCACTGAAAATAGAACCGGTTCCGGTACCAAATTCGTTATGAAAACCGACCGTACGAGGTGCCGTACTAGCTGGTGTAACAGCTGCCGTGCCAGACCTTGCAGTAGCTTATACGGAATCCGGTACTTTAAGGCTCATTACGAACACTGGCCAAAGTGCCTCCCGTATGTTTAGGCAAAGAATGCAAGCTACTAGATGAGGTGACCCGAAGAAGCATCCTGACATTTACCGAAATCACCAGAAGTGGTGACTATTATGGTAACTGCGCAAGAGTTTTTGGGAGTAAGCACCAAATCATTACGTTCTTCACATTTCACGCTTAAAAAGCACTCATTTACATAACATTGTAGGTTATATGGGATTAGTAATAGGTAGAGACCAGAAAAATTCGCGAGTTCAATGGCCTGCAGGCTAGACTTTCCAGTATTATGTACAAATATGCCGATTGCAACTCCACATTGGTTGTCTGCTGTCACAGTAGAAGGTGACGATTGGGCCAGCCTTCTCCAGGAGATGTCAAACACCGTCCGGACCAATGGCTGAAGTTTTATAAACACACGTGTTTCGAATTCTAGCTTGTCCAGAAATGAATATGCGAATTTTTCAGGTCTCTAGTAATAGGCTACTGGTAAAAATAGCAATTCCACACAGTCCGGTGTTACGTTTGGTAACTTTAGGACAATATGCTGAAAAATTATGGTGAAAAACCTTTCTCAGCACTTTGGGTGCAATCGAATAATCTCGGGATGCTTATCCTGACGAATACGCGTGTCAGAGTGCAAAATGCGATTCTTTATGTCTAACAAGGGCGTAACTATCGTAACCGTTTTCCGAAGAAGAAAACAAAATATTTTTCGTACAATTTTAAAAGATTGTTCGAGTGCACGTAGCACATTTTTCTGTACTTTCTTAACGTCCACAGAAACGGGAATATTTTAAAACCTTTTTTAATATAACTATTATCTTCAACGTTACAGAAATGTGTTATAATGTGCCCTATATTTTCATGTATATTACATATGTGCTATGTGAGACTATAGATGGTGAGTGAGTGAAGTTAACAGATTTGGGCGGCTCTTAACAACGAGGTCTTGAGAGCCGTTGAGGGCGACTGACGTGAGCATGAAGCAGCGCCGGAATGAAAGGGCGGGGGAAACGGGAGATCCCCGAGAAAACCCGAAGACCAGCGGCATCGTCCGGCACGATTACCACGCGCGAAATTCCGGGAGTGACCCCGTCGGGGATTGAACCAGGTTCGCCTCGGTGGGAGGCGAGCAGGCTAACCGCTCACTCACCGCGGCCCCTACTCCAGATGGTGACAGACTTGTGAGAGAAGTGTCGATGGTTGGTTTCCCTACTGTTTCGGTCTGAAACGACGAGGCCCCAGCCCCATCGCTAGAGGAGTGAAGGCAGTGCAACGGTTAGATAAAACGGGCCGCGTCACTGGGAAACTTTTCGAACCGCCGACTACGGACGTTACGGTTCATCTCGCACAGAAACTGCCGACTGCAATCGACCAAGCTAAGGTTTCTTTGTCTCAGGTAAGGAACAAAACGTGATTTCTTACGGGAGAGTTTGGCACAATGAAAATTTCCGCCGCTAGGTGCAGTGTTAAAAAAAAAATGTCACTTCTAATTGAACTTTTAAGTTACGTGAATAATAAAAGAGACAGATTTGACTTAGTTACGTAATTATTTTGTATTTGATTAATGATTATTACAATTTCTTGGTTTTTAACGTAGAAAATAGAGAAAATCCGGTACACATGGGACATTAGCGCTTACCCAGTGGCGAAAAATTTTAGTTGCCAAACTAAAAGCATTGAACTTCCCAACCTGAGTATAATAAACCTTAACCGAGCTAGCACTACCGTGCATAGTACATGTTTTGTGTCAGCTACTGTGTCTGGAATACTGTTATGTTTATTTCTGCTCTAATCACTCTTTGTTCAAGCACATTCCTTGCAATAATTTTCTCAACTCTCTAAAAAAAACAAAAAAAACAAAAATGGCACTACAGCTGTAATGGAACAATAGCTGAAATTTTAAATTTTCCAACGTCTTCCACGTTTTTTTTTTCAGGAAGCGTATTGGAATTTTTGGCAGAAGAGATTATTAATAATGGCTTCCGGTAGGTTCTTAAACTATCAAAGCTTCCACTGTTTTTTTTTNATTTTTGGCAGAAGAGATTATTAATAATGGCTTCCGGTAGGTTCTTAAACTATCAAAGCTTCCACTGTTTTTTTTTCAGCAGGTTGGTACATACAGTATACCGAAAAGAATTAAGTGACCACTTGTAAGGGTAACCGTAGGANGTTTTTTTTTCAGCAGGTTGGTACATACAGTATACCGAAAAGAATTAAGTGACCACTTGTAAGGGTAACCGTAGGAGTGATAATAATTGAAGGTAATTCACAGTACCGATTTCAGTTAATACTCTAAGCGATATTCTACAATTATTCGGTCTGTAGAAGATGAGGCAGTGCTGGTACCTATCTACACAATTGTATATACTTGGTCTGAATGGGTTAAGACCTCCATTGCCCACGAATCCGTAACACTACACACTAGGCTATTCTCGGTAAGAAGAGCACTTTTTAAACCTTTCCCAGCAGGCATAATAAACCAAAGTTATATTTCATTGTGGCTTCAGACGTTAACTTTTGAGAGCCAATACACAGTGTTTTTTTAGTCACACGGCATTTTATATATTAACAATTGGTGAAATAATACAAATAAGCTGAAATGAATTTTTTCAGCACGGCCTTAAAAAGTGCTCACTTGATCGTGAACAGCCTATTATTGCGTTTACTTCAGACAGTTAGCCTATATCTGTTAGTCTTGTGTTATTTTTACACCAGCTAATTTAAGTTCCCGCAATTTTGTGCATAAACTCAGAATACGTTTATTTCGTGCCTGTCCACGACATGCTCATAACGTTACGTTGCTCTGGTTACACGTAGTTTCAGTAATTTACTTTAGCCTACAATACGGCTGTCCTATGTTTATTTCTATTGCAGAACAGTTTCATTTCGAAAAGTGCAGCGAGGCGACAGCAAAGATCGTATCGACAAGCGAAAGAGTTTACCGCCATCGATCGAACGTCCATTAATTTTCCTGCGCGGCTACAAACTGTCCTTGGGGAACAAATCTATTTCCCCTGCTTAGAACCGGGCCGTAAACGTTTCGTTAAATCCTCATCCTAGTAAATGCCGTATAACTTAGCACACTAGTACGTATCTTAGCAGGTTTTCGATAATACTTATAAACGAATAACATGACACTTATTAACGTTTTCAATAATATTTTGTTGCTGTTGAGAAATTTTTGTGTTAATNCTTATAAACGAATAACATGACACTTATTAACGTTTTCAATAATATTTTGTTGCTGTTGAGAAATTTTTGTGTTAATTATTTTTTTAAGTTACACATCTTTTGGCGCTTTGATGGTAAAAGTTTAGTGTGCAACGGAAGTTGCGCGCGTACAGTGTAACGAAATTCGACAGTGATCGTGGTAGNCTTATAAACGAATAACATGACACTTATTAACGTTTTCAATAATATTTTGTTGCTGTTGAGAAATTTTTGTGTTAATAATTTTTTTAAGTTACACATCTTTTGGCGCGTTGATGGTAAAAGTTTAGTGTGCAACGGAAGTTGCGCGCGTACAGTGTAACGAAATTCGACAGTGATCGTGGTAGNGTTGATGGTAAAAGTTTAGTGTGCAACGGAAGTTGCGCGCGTACAGTGTAACGAAATTCGACAGTGATCGTGGTAGGGACGTTTTTCTCGTATCTCAGGAAACAATCAACCCATTCTTGCAAAATTTGGCGAAGATGTTGTACTGTGTTAGGCCATAACAATAGCTGTATTTTATTTTAGTCACGCCAAAGAGGTATAACTACTAACGCGCGTACATAAGTACACGCACCCATTTTGAGTAACGGGTATGACTCTCAATTTTCCGATAAGAAGGACGTAAGTTGTAGGCTTGTACGTAGAGCCCGAGTATTTCGCGAAATTATTAAACGGCAGGTTAGACCTCACGCTCCTATATACATTTGAGCCACTCTCGCTTGTCTATTGGAAGTACGAAAACTTTGTACGGTGTTCCTTCCTGCTTATTACTGGAACAATAATTCCTGAGAATGATCCCTATTATGTCAGCCCCCCCNCAAGCACTCCCCGGCGATAACTGGTTCCTGCTGCGTGCGCCTGGAGCAGTGTACTTCGCAACCAACAGTTTACCTGAAGATGTGGTTAAGTTTTTTCTCGCGAGATTCGGCGCGGTGGGAGCACAGTCGTGTCCTCGGCGTTCGACTCGACTCACCTGCTGCGCCAGCATCCTGCACCACCGCCTGAAACAAACAAAGCAGCCAGTGTTAGAAGGTGTATATCGCCGCACATGGCAACACAGGGCAGACACGGCTTCTGAAGGTGCGCGATGCTCGCTTATCTCCCGGCGCGATTTACTGCTTCTGGGAATCCATCCCGCTATCACGCCACCACAGCATTCCACATATCCAGTTATAAAATGCACGTTCTATGGAATCTTGTATCGCTTTCAAGTTCAGGGAAATGCCCCTGGGGGTCGCTCCTCGTATAATGATGGCCTTTTTATTAATAATGAATACAGTGCACACGCATTTTTCTACCAGCCAAATTGCACCGGTTAACGCACCGATTCACGAAACATTATTACCTTTTTTTTTAAATTAGGAGGGTACTCTGATGATATTTACATGGTTCATAATATCAAAGAATTACATTAATGATTCACTTCACTTATTTTTGTATAACTTTATTTCATAAAATTTGTTTGTTTGAGAGAGTTAAGATTGTAGTGCTATTAGTTGAATTTATAAGTGAAACAGGCTTTCTTCACTTTTTAAAATTCTAATACAATTTTACTACCACACACAAAATATGGTTCAAGTGTAGTAAATATACAAGCTAAAAATCAGAACACAATTTTTTCTCGTTCAAAGTTATTAATTATTTCGTTGATATTTTTAATTTAAAAATAATTGTGGCTATAACTTTTTAGGAAATAATAATCATAGCGTTGAATAACAAAACTAAGGCTGACGTCGTTATAATAAAACTAGTTATCTGACTACTGGAACAATTTCAAAGTTCGCAAAAAGCAATTGTTTTTGTGGTAGTCTTGTGTTAATAATATGGCACCTCACAAATTCAGTTCTTCATTTAATGATAATGGTTTATCAATTTTTTTTTTTTGCTAAAATATTCCGCTTTGAAATTATGTAGTTTGGTCCACTTTTGAATTCCAGAGAAATTCATACTGGTTACACCAAAAATTGAAGAAATATATAAAATATGGATTACTGTGTCTACAACAATATCTTTGACGTAAGAACCAACCTTAGAGGCATGAACATATTCTTTTCTTACGCCACATTATATATGTTTTGTTCGTCGTTGGGAAACTCGATGCAGGCCCTCGCCCCAGTCGGCGCCACTACTGCCAGTTGAAGGACCAGTTGCTCCATAAAAGTTTGGAATTCTACAGAGCGTGTGAAATGAATTGTGGACTACTGACGAAAGTAGCTTAACATATACTCACAAGAGATTGTCGTCTAGTGTGCTACATTAAAAAAAATATTGCTAAAAGATAAATATTCTAGTATGCTTTTATTTTCATTTGACACTTTTGAAAAATTCTGTACATTCATTCTTTACGTATAGTTAGGGCCAGTTACTTTTCGCGTAAAAATCGTAGCACACAGTATACTTCAATACTATGCATACACATCAGCTGTTGTTATACCTCCATTGGCTGCTGGCGCCGTGCCCGTCTTTGACTAAACCATTCAGGACTAAGTAACTCCGACACCGAACCTTCGTGATTCGTGCGCAAATGGTTAACACGGGCCAGAACATTTTTTTTTTTAGCCAATCAAAGAAGCTGGACGACCCTAAAGTACTTTGGACTGTATCTTGTCCATGAAAGTTATGCATGGAGACCTGAAAATTTCGCGAATTCATTCGGCAACAAAGTATACTCCACAGTTCTTTGTGTCCTCGAGCCTCAGTTCATTGGCTGTTGCTCCAGGTTAACCACTGACCAGGTAGCACGAAATTCTGTCCTTGTTATCTCTACAGGTTCGTTATTGGTTGAAAGTGGTCCGGGGCGTGCCTCGCACACTGTGGTCCAATAGAAGCAAAACTTCATGGTACACGAGGACGAAGGTTAACTCGTCCTTAAAACGAACTCGCGAAATATCCGTATCCGGGTCTCTAGTTACGTGATATTTCGGCTCGCTGTTCTTCTCGCAGCCAGTAGACAATGCGATGCGCACTGGGCATATCTAAGCCGCCTGCGCATTAAGCGTCATCGGCATTAACCAGCCACTGACTAGAGGTAAAGAAAACGTTTTCAAATCATTTTAAGCCTACTTACAAGGAAGACGTTCAAAACACAGGGCAGTGATTCTTTACAGTGCACCGTACCAGACATAAGCATACGTAATGTGTAGCATGTCCTTCGTCGAGGACACCTGGGCTTCGTCGAGGACACGGCTAAATGACCTTTAATGGCCCCAGCCAACCCCAACTCGCTCTCCTTACTTTTAAGCACCGCTTCAAATAAACATTAAAATAGTTTTTTATATAATAAGTGCCCGAATTGAATTGAAATTAATACAACTGTACATAGACGACTACAGCTAAGTGCAAGATAAAAATATAGTCACTACTTTTCTTTAAGAAATTATAAATATTACTCAAAATGTTTTATAACACATTGTCATGCCAACTATTTCAATGGGAGCCCTATCTTAGGCTGTTTCTCAATTGTTAGTACATACTTGTTAAGTATATACATATCCGTACTTGCCGTTGTGTGTACTTATCCTGACTATTAGAACGGGTTTTTTTTTCTGGCTCTACTTGACTCGTCGCACAACCTGGCGTAAATAACTCGAACTAATATAAAGTAAACACGTGTTTTGTCATTCTGAGATCACAACTCTATGGTTTCTGGTCTAAATACACATTTTGTGTTCTATGATGGTTGTCTTTGGTTGCGTTTATGCCTATGGTGTTGTTTGGTGTTGTTGCAAAAGAATTATAACGCATTTGTCATGTGTAGCAGGTAGGTTAGCAGAAATAATGTTGCACATTGGTCGTTTCGTAGAGCAATAAGGCGGCGGGTAAGCAGAACCCACAAAAAGTTCCCATCATCGGTTATGTACGTGACGTTTGAAAACCAACATGGTGACCGCCACAAGTACGCAAATTCACCCAGCACGTAAGGAACTTCGTGTGCTTGGAAAGTACAGATGCTGTGTGTACTATACTAGGAATAGGGACGGCGCTAGTATATACTTAGTGACGTCACAGGCGGGGTGAAGTATGGACATGTATACAGGTCGATGCTGAAATCATGGGAAAACATTGAGGGGTGGTACAGCTCACTAAAACAAACAATTATTGTATAGGAATATATGGGCGGAAGTGACGCGTTGAGGCACAAACACAAAAATAACACATGAAATGCAACACATTGTTTATTTACAACGTCGCCGCTAAATGCCTTTTTACAACAATGTTTATAATAATTGCTCAAAATTGCTACCGCCGACAGTAATGCAAGCTTGGTAGCGTCGGTGGAGTGATTGACGAACAGATTCAAACACGCCGGGTATTTCACGCACGCCACCATTGGCAGCCAATCACGCCACATGTAGAGGTCGCCAAGCATGCGTGACTGTTGGTGGATGCATTTCCAGCAACTGTTTTGACATAGTCTGTACGGAATCACTCGTTAAGTATGCTGCTAATGAACATTTTGTTTTTCCGCTAATGAGTTATGTTTTTGTCAAGATGCGTTTATTACTCGGGATCTTCGCCTAGTTCCGCCGTCAGTAAAAATGAGTGGATCACTGCACTCTAGAATGAGAACACGACGCAGAAAGTGCGGTACTTTACCGATACAGACCCGTGTACACAACTGCGAAAATAACGTGCATGAAGGTTATTTTTGGTCGGCACTGTACACTGCGAGGATCAATAACCAATGATCTTCCCTGTAGAGAACTATTTCTTAAACAATGCTACTGTTCTCGGTTATGATTGGTTCGCATCATTAGGCCTGCAGCCTATTCGTTGTGCCAACGAAACAAGTGTCGTCTCGAATTACTAGGGACTTGAAAAATCCGCGTTAATTTGTGGATTCAGACTAAACTCCATGACGTTGTATAATCGTTTGACATCTGCCATTGGTCGTAGACTTGTGTGGCACGAACCAAGGACGCCTTCATCCAATAGCTAGGGCTAGACGGCTGAGCAACTAATCATCAATGAAGCGCTCACACAGGTTAATGAAGCTTAACTGTAGCCAGCAGCCAATGAAATAACGAATTGCGCTCGGGTAGGTATAGGAGAGCGAAATAGGACCTGTTACCAAATACCGACGCAAATTTTGCACATATCTACGAATTACGTATAACTAGGGGCAGTGATATTTCGCGAAAAGATTTCGAGTCGAGATACAGTCCAAAGCACTGTAGGATCGTCCACCTTTTTTGATTGGCTAAAAAATGTTCTGGCCCGTGTTAACCGTTTGCGCACGAATCACGAAGGTTCAGTGTCGGAGTTACTTAGTCCTGAGTGGCTTGGTCAAAGACGGACACGGCACCAACAGCCAATGGAGGTGTAACAACAGCTGAGGTGTGTATATAGTATTGAAGTCTACTGTGTGCTCAGATTTTTATGCGAAAAGTCACTGGCCCTACGAATTACGTATAGCACACATAATATAAAGGTCTTATTTGCAATAGCTGAAACAGTAAATTAAAGCGGATACGGAAAGTTTAAACTGCCAGTTACGTGGTGGGTCAAGTTTTGACACAGAGCAGGCAAGTACACAGAGACGGAATGGCATGGCGGATCCTTTGACGTGGGCGTTCCCATTCTCTGATTGGCTGCGCGAGGCTTTGGTCACGGGCACTGCGTCTGACTGGCTACTGCATACTGCACGAGGTTGCATGCTGGCTGCGCTGCCGGCTGGCATGCAGGCTACCAGACGGTGATTGGCGAACGGCGTTCCTACGTGATACTGGCCAGTGCCGCCATTTTGCTGGCGTGTGAGGCTGGAGTTCGCGGAACTAGCGGCTGTTTCAACTCTTAAGGCCGCCGTCTACCTGGAACTTTTTCCCACGTTTAGGCCGAGAAGCGCGGGAGCGATAAGGGCGACACTGCCACGCGCATCAAGTACGCCATCGCCGCTAAGCGCAAGGCTCTGAACTGGCGTGCAGTGTTCTCGTCGTGCTGCGTGTACCTATGGGACTTTCAGCGATGACCATATTATTTTATTAGTGGGTAGTCTTTAGGAAAGTTTAATGCAGGCCCATATAGTAGTTTTGTTTTGTATCTGATGCGTGCATTTTGAGCTACAGCGCCTTGGAAAGGCCGTTTTTTAGCGGTTTTGCAGTACTCTGAATTGATGTTTCTAACGTACGTGATGTTTTGAAAGTACTTAACAGCTCTCGTCTGAAGTGTGTGTTCTTTTCGTAGATCAGCACGTTGGACGCACGCTTAATAGTTTCGTTGAAAAACGTTTATTTTGAACACTCTGCAACGCAGTTAAAGCGCCAGGTAGGCGGGCGCCTTAAGTTCTCTGTGACCCCTGCTGATCGGGTCGACAGCGGAGTGAGTGAAGAGATTTGGGCTGCTCTTTAACATCGCGGCCTTGAGAGCCGACGAGGGTGAAGTGAGGTGAGTATGGAGCAGCGCCGGAATGCAATGGCGGGGGGAAACGGGAGATCCCCGACCACCGGCGACCCCACCGGGAATCGAACCCGGTTCGCCTGGGCGAGAGGCGAGTGGTCTGACCACCACACCACCGCGGCTCCGGTTCAACAGCGGACCAGCCACAGCGGGAGAGCAGACGTCGCCGACAAAGAACACGCACCTGCATGAGAAGCGAGAAGCACAGCAGCCAGACGAACATGATCGGCGAAGTGTAGAGTGGACGTGGCGTTGCGAAACTTCACGTTGATCAAGCGCGCGCAAGCCACTCGCTCGAGTTTTTAAACCCACCCGGCGGCGTACGTCACTCCGCTGTTCCAGGTTCCGGACGAGCCGGCGAAACAATGCCTCGATAACCACCGAGGTAAAGCGATACAAAAGGCGTATTGTTACCGGCTGTTCGAATGGGCAAAGGAAAGAGAAATAAAGGAGAATGTTTCTCGGGTGCGAAACGTAACTGGACCGTTTGAAATCGTAACGCTGTTGTTTCTGATATCGACTCCTCGCTATCGCCTGTCAGCGCACAGTTCCATTTTCTTAAAGTGTCGTCTGCTTGATTAGTTTTTTTTTTCTTTGAGGTAGGGGCAGAGTGGCTTCTAATGGATCACTGCAATCTTCGGAACTCAGGCCGTGCTCCAATTCGCAGTTTTAGTTTACTGAATGGTCACGTGACCTGATCTATTATTGAAATGATTACGTATTCGGTAGGTTATTTTTTAGTTTTTAGTATGCAAATTACCACCATATTTGTTTTGAACGTAATGCGGCAGAGGAAACTGCGGGAATAGTTCATACTACACAAAATGTGTATTNTACCACCATATTTGTTTTGAACGTAATGCGGCAGAGGAAACTGCGGGAATAGTTCATACTACACAAAATGTGTATTAAAAAAAAACGAATTCACGTAATTTAATAAATATGTACCCACGCAAGTAAATAAGTATGAGTATAAATTAAATCCTACTGACACTTTATAGAAGGTGATACATTTCATAGTTACGGTGGCTGAGCAGTTAGACTGCTCGCCTCCCACCAAGGCGAACCGGGTTCNTACCACCATATTTGTTTTGAACGTAATGCGGCAGAGGAAACTGCGGGAATAGTTCATACTACACAAAATGTGTATTTAAAAAAAAACGAATTCACGTAATTTAATAAATATGTACCTACGCAAGTAAATAAGTATGAGTATAAATTAAATCCTACTGACACTTTAAAGAAGGTGATACATTTCATAGTTACGGTGGCTGAGCAGTTAGACTGCTCGCCTCCCACCAAGGCGAACCGGGTTCAATCCCGGACCGGGTCGCTCCCGGATTTTCGCAAGAGGGAATCGTACCGGACGATGCTCCTGGTCGGCGGGTTTCCTCGGGGAACTTCGGCTCTCAAGACGCCCAAATCTCTAAACTCAACTTTACTTGACGTAACCAACAAGGCGGTGCAAACATGCTTTTTTCATACGAATATGCATTAATTTATTTATGATATTAGACCCGGGAAAGTGCCATGTTAAATAGTGTGAATTGTGCAATGCACATTTGCCGAGTGCAACTTTGCTGGATAAAAGCACCACCACGTTAAAAAAAAAAAAAAAAAAAAAAGGAGACTATCGACAGTGTTACTGTTCAATTACATATATTAATAATTAACAATTTACTTAATTGTAATTTGGAAGACGGCCTTTGTATAAAGTAGTTCATACGCTACCAAAAATTGCCAGAAAAGTACGTTGTAAGAAGAATGCATTTTTTGTAACCATCTGTATGAGTTGAGTTTCCTTATTTAATTATTAAAATAATTAAAATTAAAAGTAAATTTTAAACTAAAATTTAAGATTTTCATTTTGAATGCTACAGCCAACGCCCTACCTTCGTCAGGTAGGGCGTTGGCTGTTTAAGGAAAAATATTGATACTGATGTTAAAAACCTTTTTTAATAATTTCATTTACGTGCATACATTTATTTATAAAAATGATAACTTAAGTGGTTAAAATAGATGTGCGTAAAATCAGTAATAAAAATAATTAAAAATTTTATTAACAGTTTTTATTCCATACAAACCAGTGAAAATATTTTTATAGTACTGCTCATGAAGGATGAAGTCCTTGAATGGAAGAGCGAAAAGGTATAAAGGTATTGGGGAGGGGGGGAGTTGCAAAATGTGCTTTTAAAGCATACGAAATAGGAAACACATTTATATTTTCGTTAAAAACACTTGCTCATTCATTAAACATTAAGTAAGTAATTTCTTGCAAAATATGTTTTACTGTTACAAAATAAGTGCTTTCAACTTAAATCATACATTTCTGACNACAAAATAAGTGCTTTCAACTTAAATCATACATTTCTGACAGGTTTTTTTTTTATAGTCTATTCGCTGTTTTTTTTTTACACTTTTTGAATCAAGCATTTTAAAAATCATCCTATGTATGACGTATTTAGTAATTTCCTAAATACGCCACGTAAAAAACCTTTTATACCTCTGTTAACGTAGACTCATCTAATTTTTCGTTAAATTTCAATTTTACCTATGTTTTAGTTATACATTATAATATTTAAATGATAATAAACACGAATAAAAACAGTGAGAAAAAATCTGTGTTGGNTATGTTTTAGTTATACATTATAATATTTAAATGATAATAAACACGAATAAAAACAGTGAGAAAAAATCTGTGTTGGTAGCGCCTAGTAAGAAATAGTTCTCGTGCAAAACATCATTACAACTGAGCGCGCACGAACTCAGTACGTTGTCCTTTGGTGTAATTTTCTAGACTTAGCAAGGCTTCAGAAAAATTGTGAAGTAACAGCGAATTGATTATAGTGTGCATACTACTTTGTAATGAGTTCTGCATGCTGTGTAGTCAAGTGCAGTGTTTCATTGTCTAGGCGGTTCACGTTAAAGCGAGTGCTTTTGAGGCCCTAGTTAATTTTTCTTCCACCACTTTTTAATATAAATATTGCAATGTAACTAATAAAAACAGCGTACATATTATTTCACCACACTCAAAAGTGAACGTCTGAGGCTACAATAAAAATATTTATTTACTACTATTCCAAATTTGAGGGTTTAAAAAAGTGCCCACGTTAACGCGAATAGACTTTAAGACACTCTTCTTCTAACTTAAGGCATCCGTATGCCTGGTACTCCAACTACGCCGCAGTGTGTCTGGAATGTAATTTTTTTGAAACGAATTACTGTACCTGTTTGCAAACGGGTTTCGTGCGAAAAGAATCACATTTCATAACAGTCCGGGATACAGCTATCAATACGTCACGCTTGCTGCAAATCTTACTTTAAAGCCTTTTAACGCGACGTTAATAGCGTGCGTCACACGCCAGTCGCATCAGTGATGCAGCCTGTCAGGACTCAAGAGGATTATGCAGGTGTTGTTGGACGTGGATCATTTCCGACCGAGCAGTGAAGGAGGTAAGGTTGTTGACGAAGGGTGCTGGCGTTCAACGTTGTTGGNCTGGAATGTAATTTTTTTGAAACGAATTACTGTACCTGTTTGCAAACGGGTTTCGTGCGAAAAGAATCACATTTCACAACAGTCCGGGATACAGCTATCAATACGTCACGCTTGCTGCAAATCTTACTTTAAAGCCTTTTAACGCGACGTTAATAGCGTGCGTCACACGCCAGTCACATCAGTGAGGCAGCCTGTCAGGACTCAAGAGGATTATGCAGGTGTTGTTGCACGTGGATCATTTCCGACCGAGCAGTGAAGGAGGTAAGGTTGTTGACGAAGGGTGCTGGCGTTCAACGTTGTTGGNGACGTGGATCATTTCCGACCGAGCAGTGAAGGAGGTAAGGTTGTTGACGAAGGGTGCTGGCGTTCAACGTTGTTGGAAAATTCGTTGATAGTTCTATATAAAAAAAAATGCATTTAAAATACGAATTTTTCGACCATTTAGAAATGGCTTCAAATATGAGAATCGTGCACAAATCTCCATTCCGTCCGTACAGGACCAAACTTTCGTTATTAACGAGAAACTTTGTCGCTTTGCCCTCCGTCGTCACCGCGGAAAATTCCGAGTAGTCATTCGAGAACGAGCACACCGCACCCACTAGCATAATGGAGGTGCACAGACATGCTGTAAGTTGACGACCTGAACAGACTTACGCTTGATATCGTAAACTGGAGTCTGCTAAACTGACGTTATTCTTCCCTTTTTACTCCCANGACCTGAACAGACTTACGCTTGATATCGTAAACTGGAGTCTGCTAAACTGACGTTATTCTTCCCTTTTTACTCCCATTCATGGCGTGAGCGCGTGCGCAAACAAACGCAGATGTTATAACTGCAGCTGAGTTAGGCCTGCCGTGATGCACGCTCTTCGATGGCTTTTTAGGCTGGTATAATCATAGTACATCTGCGNGACCTGAACAGACTTACGCTTGATATCGTAAACTGGAGTCTGCTAAACTGACGTTATTCTTCCCTTTTTACTCCCAATTCATGGCATTAGCGGGCGCGCAAACAAACGCAGATGTTAAAGCGGCAGCTGAGTTAGGCCTGCCGTGATGCACGCTCTTCGATGGCTTTTTAGGCTGGTATAATCATAGTACATCTGCGNTGCAGCTGAGTTAGGCCTGCCGTGATGCACGCTCTTCGATGGCTTTTTAGGCTGGTATAATCATAGTACATCTGCGAAACTTGTGTAGGCTCGTACACGTCATTTTAATGGCCCATCTTTTATGGTGCCGATAGTTACACGCAGCACACGGCGAAAACCGAGCACGTCCGTTCAGTGCTTTGTGCGTAACGACGATGGGACACTACATAGCCTGTTAGTGTCGGCAGAAGTATACTCCCACGTGGAAGAGAGCCCCTAGGGGAGTTGAGTCTGAATTTGATGTTCTGAATTTTTAGCATATTACATCCTTTTTCATTGTGATATCAAATAATAGCCTGAAAAAAAAAAAACAATGAGAATTGAGGAACATTACTTCTCAAAAATAAATTAAACGAGCTATGGAGTTTTAATTTTTCTGTGCAAATCTGAAAATTGAACAAATCAATACTTTAGATTACAGCACAAAATAATTGGTGATATTTTTAGAATGCCATAAATAATGTTTCTTGAAAACATTTTATGCGCTTCGCATATACTTCAAGTTAAACTCTGCAGACAAATCTTAAAGAAGTCAAAATAGCTAGGACATTTCTGTGACTTCAATTAANTATACTTCAAGTTAAACTCTGCAGACAAATCTTAAAGAAGTCAAAATAGCTAGGACATTTCTGTGACTTCAATTAAATTTTTAGCTGTAAATAAACTTCGTGTTAAAATCACTTTTTCAAATTTGTACCAATCAAAATGTTTAGTTAAATTTTTCATATATATATATTGAAAAGCATGATTTTTTTTTTTAAGAGTTGGTAATTTTTTTTATCAAGTTAACATTGGTATCATGCTACTAAACCATAAAATGTTCTCAAAATCTAGAGAAAAATGTCTGCACTTAAAGAGCCTAAAAATTTTCTTTGCTGCCGGTCGACGGATGTCTTAGGTGGCGATAAAACTTTCGATCACATGGGAACGTTTCTTCTACGTTTCAGCGCCCGTCGTCAGAAGAGTCTGGAAAGCGAAATAAAAGTTTACAGTCGTGATAAAGAGTGTTGTCTGGCTGGAGGCATTTCAGCGTGTTCGCGGTCTTAGAAGCGCGAGTGCGTGTTAAGGGTGACACATACACGTCCATAAGATGCATCGTCGCCTCTAGGCGTCATGTGCTGAACGTTGTCATATTTGGTCGACTGATTGCCGAACGATAGATAATAACCATAATAATGCTAAATTAAATGNACTTTTTAGCTGTAAATAAACTTCGTGTTAAAATCACTTTTTCAAATTTGTACCAATCAAAATGTTTAGTTAAATTTTTCATATATATATTGAAAAGCATGATATTTTTTAAGAGTTGGTAATTTTTTTTATCAAGTTAACATTGGTATCATGCTACTAAACCATAAAATGTTCTCAAAATCTAGAGAAAAATGTCTACACTTGAAGAGCCTAAAAATTTTCTTCGCTGCCGGTCGACGGATGTCTTAGGTGGCGATAAAACTTTCGATCACATGGGAACGTTTCTTCTACGTTTCAGCGCCCGTCGTCAGAAGAGTCTGGAAAGCGAAATAAAAGTTTACAGGCGTGATAAAGAGTGTTGTCTGGCTGGAGGCATTTCAGCGTGTTCGCGGTCTTAGAAGCGCGAGTGCGTGTTAAGGGTGACACATACACGTCCATAAGATGCATCGTCGCCTCTAGGCGTCATGTGCTGAACGTTGTCATATTTGGTCGACTGATTGCCGAACGATAGATAATAACCATAATAATGCTAAATTAAATGCACGGTAAACTGAGCACTTTTGAAAGGCCCGCTGAAACATGCTCATTGAGAATTCTTCCGCCACATGCAAAAATTAACATAACCATGGGCCTGATCACGTTATTCTTGCGCGAGTCAAGTGAAACTGCAATATTATTTGAAAAGTAAATATTTGTACAAATTCGCTAATTTTTTACACTTAATGCGTATTTAAAAAAAGCAGAAAGCAAAATAAATTATTTCAGTAATCATAAATATTTACGTAACACTTTTAATTCAATATTGAGATATGGAACTACTTGCCCTCCATCGTTGCCAAATGTACTGGGCGCTTGCCACTACGTGTGTCCATTAAAATATATGAAGATAGTGGCAATGACATTTTTCAAATTTTGATTTAAAATTGCTCAAATAATCACGAGCAGTTTGCGTCTGGGTAAAGAGTTGAACAGGGCGTCCCAAAACCACTGTGGCACGATCACATNATTTTTATTTAAAATTGCTCAAATAATCACGAGCAGTTTGCGTCTGGGTAAAGAGTTGAACAGGGCGTCCCAAAACCACTGTGGCACGATCACATAAATTAAAAACTTATCGAGTATACAAGCTTGGAGTCCAGGCTGCCACAGAAAGAACTTGCGAAATCCACGCACCTCTCTCTACACACGAGACCACCTTTCGTCTGTACCGAGCCCACTTCTGTTCTAGTAACTCGGCTTCAGCTGACCCGATTTCGATTATCGTGAAAACACTTCAACCTTGATAAACATTGATTTGCAAATATTAGTACAGACGCGGAAATTTTGCGGATTCATTCGGCAGCAAGGTAGACTCAACAATCCTTTGCGTACCCGAGCCTCAGTTAGTTGTTTATTGGCTGTTGGTCCAATTTAACTCCAGAGCAGGTATCACGGTATTCGGTTTTTGTTTCCCTTCCAAGATCGTTATTGGTCGAAAGCGGCCCTGGGAGTGCCTAAAAAACCGTGGACCATTTGAGTTAGGAATTAACATGTGCATGTTGTTGAAGTCTAACTTGTCTTCAAATGTATTCGCGAAATTTCCGGGTCTCTAAATATTAGCACTATACTTAAGCCCTCGGTTNAGTCTAACTTGTCTTCAAATGTATTCGCGAAATTTCCGGGTCTCTAAATATTAGCACTATACTTAAGCCCTCGGTTGTGTTATCTTCGCGAATAGATTTCAGGCCAAGTTGTGTTCCAAAACACTTTAGTTCATAACCACCTTCGTGATTGGATCATTCGAATTGTTACGCCCCTTATCTGTCTGCCCACGAATCACGGATGGCCAGTATCGAAGAAACTTAATTCTGATCGGCTCACTGATGCAGCAGTCAGTCTTCACACAAAGACAGGCGGCCAATAGCCAAAGGAAGGCTGCAAGTGTGCACACGGTATATTGAAGTCCTCCACGGAAATATTTATGCGACAAACAGGCGGCCCTAGTTATTAGCAATATATAACCTGGCAGTGACTTTTATCGCGCATTAAGTTTTCCAACCAAACTTAAAGTTTAGATTTTGTACAATATTTGATTGAAAAAATATTTCTATCGTGTATTGATTTTATAAATACCGAATCAACTGTTATTTATTTGAGCATTTTGTGACTCGTTGTCTAGAAATGTGAAATTTTTTAGACTGACTTACGTAAAATATTATGGAGTTATATTCCAGTAATTCACCACCATGACTTGAATTGACATGAAATGATTGCAGAGTAGGCTTACACAACCTGAATATGTTAGTAACCGAATTTTAAAAAAAAACTACTTGAAAATAATGATAGGGAAAAGTACATAATTCAAAAATTTCGAAAAATGGTTATTTTCTTTTAAAAGTGTTAGAATGAAAGACAATGACATGTATGTATGTACATTCCGTCCCGATATACTTGGCGACAAACTCGTCACGGTTAATATCGCAACTTTTCACTCGTTTATATGAGTAGGTTAATTTCCTACAGAAATATTTTGCAATTCGAATGTTCTTTTTTTTGAGCAAGCAGTAATTGCAGCCGCTGTATATCCTTCGTGTACTACGCATTTTCAGCTCAGTAACGTAGAATTTAACGCAACCGAGAGAACGGCCATCGCTGNAGTCTAACTTGTCTTCAAATGTATTCGCGAAATTTCCGGGTCTCTAAATATTAGCACTATACTTAAGCCCTCGGTTATGTTATCTTCGCGAAAAGATTTCAGGACAAGTTGTGTTCCAAAACAGTTTAGTTCATAACCACCTTCGTGATTGGATCATTCGAATTGTTACGCCCCTTATCTGTCTGCCCACGAATCACGGATGGCCAGTATCGAAGAAACTTAATTCTGATTGGCTCACTGATGCAGCAGTCAGTCTTCACACAAAGACAGGCGGCCAATAGCCAAAGGAAGGCTGCAAGTGTGCACACGGTATATTGAAGTCCTCCACGGAAATATTTATGCGACAAACAGGCGGCCCTAGTTATTAGCAATATATAACCTGGCAGTGACTTTTATCGCGCATTAAGTTTTCCAACCAAACTTAAAGTTTAGATTTTGTACAATATTTGTTTGAAAAAATATTTCTATCGTGTAACCCCTGATTGATTTTATAAATACCGAATCAACTGTTATTTATTTGAGCATTTTGTGACTCGTTGTCTAGAAATGTGAAATTTTTTAGACTGACTTACGTAAAATATTATGGAGTTAGATTCCAGTAATTCACCACCATGACTTGAATTGACATGAAATGATTGCAGAGTAGGCTTACACAACCTGAATATGTTAGTAACCGAATTTAAAAAAAAACTACTTGAAAATAATGATAGGGAGAAGTACATAATTCAAAAATTTCGAAAAATGGTTATTTTCTTTTAAAAGTGTTAGAATGAAAGACAATGACATGTATGCATGTACATTCCGTCCCGATATACTTGGCGACAAACTCGTCACGGTTAATATCGCAAGTTTTCACTCGTTTATATGAGTAGGTTAATTTCCTACAGAAATATTTTGCAATTCGAATGTTCTTTTTTTTGAGCAAGCAGTAATTGCAGCCGCTTTATATCCTTCGTGTACTACGCATTTTCAGCTCAGTAACGTAGAATTTAACGCAACCGAGAGAACGGCCATCGCTGNGTATATCCTTCGTGTACTACGCATTTTCAGCTCAGTAACGTAGAATTTAACGCAACCGAGAGAACGGCCATCGCTGCCAGATTGCCATTCTGGCTTCCAAAACCCGCCGTTCAGGTTCGCCAACCTGCCATTTTAGTCTCGTGTAATTTCAGATTAGCGCGAGACTTAATGCTCAGGCTACAATGTACAGAAGGGTTGCTGGCATTTCCCCTCGGGTGAGGATCGCGGGAGTTGTCCTTCCTCGGTTATATTGAGGGGGCAATTAAGGCGTGAAAGGTTTTCAAGGTCGAGTTAAGTGTTTAGCCGCTCTCGCCGATGTGTACAGGTCTCTAGGTTTACGGCCTTTTATGGCGGCCTTGAGCGAGGCGAACAGGCGCTACGAGATAGGAAGGAAAGGGAAAGGTGCAGGTAAAAATAACTTCCACACAACGTGATCTACGCTTGGTTCGAATGTAATAACGTCATGAAATTAGTAAGGCCTTTTTTTTTTGTTAATTTTTAAATCAGCCACGAACGTAAACAAATGAACGCCTCGGATCGTCGTGGAAATTTTTTAAATTAATAATTAAGGCACCTTGGTTTTAGTTAAAGGCATCGGTGTCCATGATGGAATCTAATATCAAAATAAGTTATGTTCTGCATCCTTCCTGTTCAGAACAAATTTTAAAGTCAACACTTGGAAGTATACGTGCCCATTTCTCGATACGTTTTAACGTGAAAACTCTCTTGCACACGCCCACTAATGTTTGCAGCGAAAAACGACAAGTATCTTTGTGTCATTTACTTATTTTCNGAAAACTCTCTTGCACACGCCCACTAATGTTTGCAGCGAAAAACGACAAGTATCTTTGTGTCATTTACTTATTTTCAACATTTTCAAACCCAATTTAATTTAAGCTTTCAGGGGTTGCAAACATGAAATTTTAATATGCGTTGTGTTCTTAAGTACACACAACGCTTATTTCGTTGTCACAACCATTTAGTAGGGCCAGTGACTTTTCGAGTAAAAATCGGAGCACACTTCAATACTATATACACACCACCTCAGCTGTTGTTACACCTCCATTGGCTGCTGGTGCCGTGTCCGTCTTCGACTAAGCCACTCAGGACTAAGTAACCCCGACACTGAACCTTCGTGATTCGTGCTCAAATGGTTAACACGGGCCGGAAAATTTTCTAGCCAATCAAAGAAGCTGGACGACCCTACAGTGCTTTGGACTGTATCTTGTCTCGAAATCTTTTCGTGAAATATCACTGCCCCTACCAATAAGTTGTAGTATTTTTGTTCGGCTACAGTGATATGAACCATCATAATCTAGAACAGCAGTACGGTTTGCGAATCAGTTGCTCACAAGGTGACTGAGCAGTTAGCCTGCTCGCCTCCTACCAAGGCGATCCGGGTTCAATCCCCGGCCGGGTCGCTCCCGGATTTTCGCATGTGGGAATCGCGCCGCTGGTCGGCGGGTTTTCTCTGGGACCTCCAGTTCTCCCCGCTCTTTCATTCCAGCGCTGCTCCGTTCTCACCTCAATCACCCTCGTCGGCTCTCAAGACCTTGCTGTTGAGAGCNTGCTCTTTCATTCCAGCGCTGCTCCGTTCTCACCTCAATCACCCTCGTCGGCTCTCAAGACCTTGCTGTTGAGAGCCGCTCAAATCTTTTCACTCACGCTAACCCACTCACAGGGAAGATAATTAGACACTGGGCATCGCAGTGTGCATTACCAGAATAACCTTCTTGTGAGGTTGGTAGACATCTGTGTGCACTAGGTCAGAATGTGTTAAAGAAAATTCCGTATAAACGGTAAGTGGCCGCCCAATGTTTCCTCTGGTTTCATACACTTTGCTACCCCAATTTGCGAAACAGTGAAAAGCTGGTTTTTCTATTTCACAATTTGACTCGTACGACGGAAGAGCACATGTTACCAGATCAATTACATTGTTAATTTTTACATGTATTCGAGGCATACAAAAAGGGCAGAAACTATGCAGAGTTTTAAAGCGTTAGTTCTAAGAAAATAGCACCAGTGTTTGCTGTTTTGCTAATGTATCCATCCACCTCAGCTATTCTGATTAATGGAAGAAAAGCTTTTTGTTTGTTCGTTGAAAATGTTCGAAGTAAATAGTAGCAACGGCGTCTTCAAAAATTTTTCAAAACACTGAAAACGCAATATTATTTTCTAATTTTAATGNAAGTAAATAGTAGCAACGGCGTCTTCAAAAATTTTTCAAAACACTGAAAACGCAATATTATTTTCTAATTTTAATGCGAATTTCAAATTCGTCAGGGTTTTTGTACGCGTTATTTTCAGCAAGTGCTGCCAACACGAACACACACAATATCATGTTCCAAACCAGCTGATCATAGACGCTGCAAGTTATGTAATTTGTTATGAAGTTACGAAGTTGGTGGTTCTGCCTGTCATCTAGATGTCAAAATATGTCCTTTGTAGACGTGACGGAGTATAACAGATTACCAACTACGCTTCTTACTACGCAACTTACTTTGGTGTAAGGAAACAAAAGAAAAAAAAAAATGTGTTTTGAAATGTATATTTCTAGGATGATCATTAAGGACAGGTGTATTTCACGAAAATATTCATGGCCATGCTAGACTTCAATATCTTACGTCCACAACCAAAACTTCATTTGGTTATTGGCCGCGTGTCTACGTGCGAAGACACGTTCTTATTTGACTGGGCGAATCGTATTGAAAAATGTACTCCGATACTGAAGGTCCATGATTCGCGGACAGGCACTTGAGGCACGTGACATTTAAAATTATCCAACCACAAAAGTGCATATGAACAAAAGTATTTTGGAGTACAGTTGGTCTTGTAATATTTTCGCGAAAAAAACCCTGTCCCTGATCAACAGTAAGGCCACCTGGTTTTCCGCAAAAAGATTTCAGGACTTCTTGTACACCAAAACACTAGAACTCAGATCCACTTTCTTGATTGGATGATTTTAACTGTCTCACATTGCAGGTGTCTGCCGGCGAATCACAGACACTCAGTATCCGAGCTACCTAATTCTGATTTGGCCAGTCAGGTAAATAACTGTCTCCCGACAAAGACACGTGGCCAATCATCAAAGGAAAAATGCTCGTATGCCGTAGGACATTGGAGTTTAACTTAGCAGGTGACCCTAATCATCAGCATACTCTTACGGATAGTGTACGAATTGTGTAAACGACTCTTGCTTAGTAATGAATACGTAAACTTTACAAATTCTTTTTGTATGCTTTAATTTTCACAAGCTACTGTGGATAGTAAACGAGTAAATCAGTTTTAAATATAGCTGTTCAGATATTCTTCTGATCGCTTTCAAACTCTGGTTAAGATATGAGTTTGCTTACTACTACTTTTTTTTTTGTCGGCCAGAGAAATCTGTTTGCAAGTGTCTTAATAACTTCTTCACGTGCTCCTATAAAAAAAATAAACATCACAGTTAATGAAACCTTAATATAAAATGTACATTTTACAAGAAAAATAAAATGGCTTTACCATCACTTATCTAGCAGCGTAGAAAACTTCATTGGTGCACGTGTGAATACATATTATGTTTGTAACATACCGCCATAAATTCGGCCACCTGAAAGGCACACATATAGATCAAGTATTTTAATGACTGTAATTTTATTTAGTGGTTCACTGAAGATAAGTTCCACTAAGCTAGCTTTTGAAATACTTTTTAAATAACTGAAAAAGTTACAGAAGTCTGAAAACCTTACAAAGGCATTACTGTTATTGGCGACAGAGCAGCTTAACAACAGCCATCGTGGATAATGTTAGTCATCAAAGACCATCTGTTTTTTAAGTGTAAAAGATAAACCATCTCATAGAATGCCTTGCAAACACCATTCATCAAAATACAAGGTTGCTAGCGTACTTTTTGGTCATTATCTGAGCGTTTACAAGTCAGTTATTTTTAATAGCATGCTATGTCCAGTTTTAATTTCCTGAACCGTCCTATTCAGCATTACAGGAATGGCGTTTCATGTTAGAGCGATACGTTTGGTAACGTTCGGGCCCTGGTTGGTAANGTCCTATTCAGCATTACAGGAATGGCGTTTCATGTTAGAGCGATACGTTTGGTAACGTTCGGGCCCTGGTTGGTAATGTCTTCCTGTTAATACCCCTAGAATGTAGGCGTCCTTGAATAGACTGGTTTACCTGCGTTATGCCCACGTCCCACAAAAAAAAAGGCGCAAACTTAGATGCAAGCAACTCCACAGAGTGCTTAAGAATACAGAGATGAAACAGAAGCTTATACTGGAAACTCCAGCCTCACATGGCAGAAAAATGGCGTCACTAGTCAGTAAAGGCTGTTCACGGTTGAACTGAGCACTTTTGAAATCAACCTATGAATAACGTCACTGCCCCTTTCTGCATGTTTTTTAACGGACGCACTGACTGACATTCGCTTTGTAAAGTTGGTTACGACGGAGGAAAAGTAGTTCCAAATCTTAACGTTGGATTAAAAATGTTAGGAAAACATTTGGGAATACTCAAATTATTTGCTTTACTTTATGTATTTTCAATGCATATAACTAAAAGGTTAAAAATTAACAAAATTGTAAAATATTTACTTTTTCTAATAATTTCAGTTTATTTTGACCGACTCATGAATAAAGTGATCAGGCCCATGGCTATGTTAATTTTACATATGGCGGAATTATAGGGAATGGAAATACAAGTAGATCCCTTCGAAAGTGCTCAGTTTACCGCGAACAACATTTAACATGTTGGAACGCCGTTCGTCAATCAGCGCCTGGTAACCTACTTACCAGCCGGTAGCCCAGCCAATAAGAGAACTTCCGCAGCACGCAAGAGCAGATCACACGTAAGGTCCATCCCTAGAGCCTCACGCAGCCAATCAGAGAATGGGTACGACCACATCAAAATAATCGCCACGCAATTTCGTCTCTGTGTACTTACCTACTCTAGGGCACAACATAGCGCCATCAATTTCTCTGTATAGTTTGTTAACGGCAACTTCACACTTTTTGAATAAAACCTTTGAAAAATTGTATCGTGATTGACNATTTCTCTGTATAGTTTGTTAACGGCAACTTCACACTTTTTGAATAAAACCTTTGAAAAATTGTATCGTGATTGACATGCTTAGTTGTTTTCTAAATATTTTATGTATTACAATAGATTTATAATTGTGTTAACACAAAAATATCTTATTTTTTGTTAAATGGAACTTTTGCTATATTTTATCTGAAAATTATAATATTCCGTTTGAATCAATACGAATAAAACAGTGAGGAAACAGGCGCGTTGGTAATGTCTTGAGACTTGAAAAATTCGCAGATTCATTTCGGGACAAGCTAGAATTCGAAACAACGTGTGTTGATAAAACTTCAGCCATTGGTCCGCACGGTGTTTGAAACCTCCTGGAGAAGGCTGGCCCAATCGTCACCTTCTACTGTGACAGCAGACAACCAATGTGTAGTTGATATCGGCATATTTGTACATAATACTGGAGAGTCTAGCCTGCAGGTCATTGAACTCACGAATTTTTCTGGTCTCTAGTAATGCGTAGTAAGAAATAGTTCTTATGTAAAATTGTATGACACTGGGTGCTCACGAATGCGGTGTGCTGTCCCTTTGGTGTAATTTTCTGGACCTAGTTAAGCTTTGTTTGCGTGAGGCAAAGGAATATTTTGAAAGTAGAACTTCAGCAGGCCTTCAGAAAAGTGTGAAGTAACCGTGTCAATGGACTATAACGGGAATGAACGTTCGGCTGGAGGACGTGCTTGTGATTCTGCGCAACTTCAGTGTATTCTGGAAAGGCATTCCAGGGTCCAAGTCTTGTCATGTAGACTTTAACTCATGCTGAAGTATTTCTGTACTCGTCTATGCTCGAGAGATCAGAAATGCATGCCACGCACCTTGAATACCACCTCAATTTTTTTTGACAGTTAGCAGACAAACTGTTTTTTTTTTTTGCGGAAAGCTTTTGCCACGACATAGATCTTAACACGCTTAATTTTGGTTTTATTTTTCTGTGATAGAATGGAATTAACAATGGACGTGTATTATCTGTCTATATGAGAATCACAGGTGTTTTGTAGTTCTGCATAAACCAAATACCGAGAGGCCTTGTCGATCAGATAATAAGCACCCAACGTGGAGAAACAGTAAGTAACAGTTTGTACTTATTATCTACGCAGTTCAAAGTAGAAACTGTAATTTATGTAATCGAAAAGAAAACAGAAAGTTTTGTCACTTAATAGCACATTTCTAAGAAATAATCTCTAGAATCGAATCGAGTTCTTTGGCCGAATCGAACACTTTGACGTCTGCGCAATTTTACTAGCGTTAAAGACAAGTTGGACGTGAGTTGCATTTATCTACCACTGCAGGAACACCATGTACAATTGGTCTCTGGTTTCACACATCGCCGTACTATTGATCCAAACTACACCAGACCCTCATTACTGGCTGGCTGTCAACTAGTGGAGTGCCGAGTTAGCAATCTGTCATGTTTCATGTTCTCTTCAGTAATTATCAGGGCCACCTGTTTTTCGCGAAAATATTTATGCTCAAGCTATACTTCAACTTCTTACGTGCAAGCTTGTAAATTTTCTTTGGCCATTGGCTGCGTGTCTGTGTAAGAAGAAATTTTTACTCAACTGGACCAATCAGGATAAAGGTACCCTGACACTGAACGTCGGTGATTGGCTGGCAGACACTGAAGACGCGTGCGATTTAAAATCATCTAAAAGCGATATTGATTCTGAACTAACGTGTTTTGAAGTACATCTAGTTTTGGAATCATTTCGCGAAAAATCAGGTGGTCCTAGTAATTATACAAAAGTTTGTCTCATACTTACGAAAATTGTCGCTAATGCAAAGCTGCTTCCCAGTAAAATCCTGGTAGCAGTAGGGGAATTATTCAACTATCTACTCTCCAGTTTTGTTTTTTATGGGCAGAGAAATGAGTCATAGAAGTATTGCCAGACCTACACTCGGTCACAGCTCTCAAAGTGTTAAAAATTTTGATTCCTTGTTTCTAGCCAGTCTCGGCAGAACCAAAGAATCGACAGTCGAACCTTGCTGCCACTGGACGGAATCTCACCACATGCGCAGATCTTCCAGTGTAGTGGAATTTCGACCATTCCTTTGAAGTCTATCCATGGACGTTTGGAGCCCACCGGCGCTAACATCAGTCTCAAAACACGCCGCTCCCCTTAAATGAATGGAATGTAGCTGGTTATAGAGCAGTCCTTTCCGAATTTTTTCTTTGGTGACACCTTACCCAGCTTCAACATTTTGTGCGACTCCCCATCCCAGAAATAAAAATAACCCACGCATTAACAGTACTATGTAAATAACATTAATATGGATAGTGAAAACAAACATATATTTACAGAGCTATTAATAGTTAATGTGAGGTAAAATAAATACATTTATCTTTCCAAAACGAGAAAAAACACACACATTTTATCCATTAGTCTTAGTCTGTCAGTGGCTCATATGTGCTTGCCAAGTGTTACAAATTTCTCTTGTGTTGGAACGAATGTGCGATCATTTCACTTGCATTTCATCATTCAGCATTTTCAGACTGTCATGTTTTACTGTTTTCGTATTGGCCATCACAGAAATTCCAGTTTCATAAGAATACGTGGTCGAAAATTGCCACAAAGCCACGAGAGCTCATTTAGCTATGTGGAAAGTCTTCTTGTGGGATCCAGAATTCATCCAGGTTCTGTTAATGATGTCTTAACTTCAAGCTCCTGTCATTTATAGTATCTACCAATTCCTCTTCTTCTGTTAGGGAAAGCCTACCAACATCTCATGAAACAGAGGCCACGGTGGTGTAGTGGTTAGTCTACTCGCCTCCCACCTAGAGCGAACAGGATTCGATTCCCGGCGGGGTAACTCCCAGATTTTCGCATGTGTGAATCGTGCTGGACGATGCCGCTGGTCGGCGGGTTTTCTCGGGGATCTCCCTTTTCACCCACCCTTTAATTCCGGCCTCGATGTTAAGAGCCGCCCAAATATCTCCACTCCACTCCCCACTCTGATGGGAGTATCGTTGCTCGAGGCACGCCTTACTGTAATTCCATCAAAGTGTTAATCAAGTCTTGTTCATCGATATAAATCTTTATCTTGGTGTCGTAATACCGATGCTGTGAATGTGCTGACATCATGAGCGATTACACCAATCTACACGGATGGGTAGCGGCTCCTGTTTTCCGCGAAAGGATTTCAGGATAAATTGTCTTCCAATGCACTTTAGTCCCGAACCGCTCTCGTGATTGGATCATTTGAATTGTTGCGCGTCTTATCTGTCTACCTGCGAATCACGGACTATCAGTATCGGAGAAATTTAATTCTGATGGACTTACTCATGTAACAGACTGTCTTCACACAAAAGCTAGCTGCCCATAGTCAAATGAAGACTCCAAGTGTGCACACCGGATATTGAAATCCAGCCTCCCCGTAAATATTTTTGCGATAAACAGGGCATGGTACGTCAAAGGGCAGAATGCGAGGGTAACATGATCTGAGCTTCCCTTGTGTGTAAGTGAAGTATCTAATAAGTAGATACCGGAAAAATTCTCGAGTTCATTGACATTTAGGCTAGATTCAATATTTGTTTGCACACTCAAGGAGATATCAACTGCTCATTGGTTGCCTGCTTTCACAGTGAGAGGTGTGGTTGGGACTGCATTTTGTTGCCTGTTTACTATTGGCTCACAGTCCTATTTGGCACTTCCTCCAAGGAGGTGTCAAATAGGTCATGAGCCGATAGCAGAAGTAACGCTAAGATATATGTGTTTCAATTCTAGCTTGTCCCGAAATGAATCCGCGAATTTTTCAGGTCTCTACTGATAAGTGTTTGTACTTGCACATTGTCCCATACTCGACAGTTCAAAGTGTCATTCCTTGTCACATATCTACAAATTTTCTTAAAAACTCTAGAATCCTATTTTAATAAGTTCATTTTCCTTAGTTGCTATCCGCACTGTAAAACTGTGATGGAAGTTATAGAGACGAGTTAAAGCGGATTCTTCTCAATTGTTGTGTGTGTGTCAATAAAGTACAAATTACACAATAACGTTAATCAAAGCCGATAGCAGTGCAGATCTATATTATATGTAGGGACACGGAAATTTCGCGAATTCATTTGAGGACAAGTTAAACTTCAGCAACGCGTACGTTTGAGTTCCTACCTCTACTGGCTCAAGGTTTGTTAGC
>NQII01000322.1:644260-725189 GCA_002778355.1 Clitarchus hookeri | reverse complement strand
ATGTACAAACTAACATAGAAGTTAACCACCAAGAACATTACTTCTAGTGTAGATTGCAAGCGTCACTAAATATAGAATGCTAAGTTCATTTTAGTTTTTAAGCCTCCTGCTGCTTCGTGAAGTTCAGTTTGAATGGTTGCTAAATTACGAAGATGTACGAGTTTGCCCAAACTTAATGACTTCAATTGATCTCAGCCAATACGAAACTCCTGAAACTATCATGTATGCTTTTCTTAGTATGAAATAAAATGTAGTGGTCTGCTTTTCAAAATACTCATATATTATACTTGTTCTCCTTAAAAATGTAATTTATTCGGTTGTATCAAGAGAAAACTCACGTATAAATCAAAATACTGTCAGTTTACAAACAAAATATGTGTGAATAACCATTTCTAAAATGATGTGAACAGAATTGTATAGACTGATTCATTTGCAAAGACAGGCAACAAATTATATTTAAGCAATGTTCTACAGTTTATTACAACACGATCAGAGTAGCTTGACGCATAAACATGCTGGAACAGTTTCGTGGGCAGTTATCCAGAAATTCAAGTGCCGAAAAGTCTACTAAATGCCATTTTGTTTTATAATAGTTGTAAAACGTATACTTACCCATGTTTGATATACTGTTTGCTAAAGCAGTGTAACTTGTATTTTCAATTTGGACATCGAGTAAGACTTGCAAAATTTTTAAATTAAAAGACGTGTATTTACAAGAAATCATATTTTCATATGAAAACAATTATAATACGTTTTAGTGTATTACATTTTTTATACTCTGTTTTTTTTTTTTTACAAAATAACGAGTAATGCTGTTTTGTTAATAACAAGTTTCATTCCAGAAATTTAACAGTCTCAAATGTTTAAAATTAATCTTATAGTCATACTTCGCTACGTCAACAAACGTCACGCCGCTGTTATCGCAGTTCGCAGAAGTGAATCCTTTCCACGCTAGAAGTCACGTTTATTTATTTTAGCTGCCCCATTTACCCATTACTTACTGGACTGGGCGTCATCACATATTTGCACACACACACACACACATATGTATATACATATATATATATATATATAAGATTTTTGTCATAATTCTTGATACGTAAATACATACGCACTGAAATATTAGTCCATTCACTATTACTTCCAAATTTTCTGAAGCCCTGCCGAAGTTCTGCTTTCAGGATATTCCTCTGCCTCATGCAAACAAAGCTTAACCGAGTTTAGAAAATTACACCAAAGGACAACACATCGCATTCGTGCGCAGCCAGTGTAATGGGATTTTGCATAAGAACTATTTCTTACTAGGTATTACCAACACACCTATTTTCTCACTTTCTTCATTAATAACAATTACAAATAAAATATAATTTGTATATAAAATACAATTAAAAGACAAATTTAATAAAAAATAAGGTTCTTTTATGATAACAGAAGTATAAAACGCTTGTGATACTTCACATAATTTGGAAACAACCAAACATTTCTTACATGGAGTGATTTTGCAAATGTTTGATTCAAAAAGTGTGAAGAAATCGCGAATGTTTTAACAAATACAATACTTCTTATATTAACATATTAAAACTGTTACCTACTTTATTTGTATGCATATATCTGTGCAATATGCATATATACATACTTGCATACAAACACACATACATACACACTTATATACAAGTGTATATATGCACACAAATATATAAATTAGATGCTAAGTTATTGTAAAAACGACCATCTTGGAAGGTTTTTAATGCATCTAACTATTTAGATATTCTTTCAAGGAATAAAAGTAATTTCTTAATAAATAATAATTTAATTCTTTTTAAAATTTTGAAGTTTTTAAATTTTTTAAATAGCTTTGGGTAATTGGTTTTTGAGCTGGTTTCCTATGTAGCGAGGTCTTTCAGCAAAATTTTCGGTTTTATGAGGTAATATGTAAATCATTCTGGAATTTTGTATAGTAACTGTGGATAGTTTTGTTGAATTCAAAAGTGGTGTCTGTTTTGCATATAGCACATTAAAGTTTATGTATAAGTAGGGGCAGTGATATTTCGCGAAAAGATTTCGAGACAAGATACAGTCCAAAGCACTGTAGGGTCTTCCAGCTTCTTTAATTGGCTAAAAAATTTTCTGGCCCGTGTTAACCGTTTGCGCACGAATCACGAAGGTTCAGTGTCGGAGTGGAGTGACTTAGTCCTGAGTGGCTTGGTCAAAGACGGACACGGCGCCAGCAGCCAATGGAGGTATAACAACAGCTGATGTGTGTATATAGTATTGAAGTCTACTGTGTGCTCCGATTTTTACGCGAAAAGTCACTGGCCCTATGTATAGCAACGGAATTTTTAAATTTTTAGCTCGTNTGTATAGCAACGGAATTTTTAAATTTTTAGCTCGTCAAATAGGGGCTTTCAATGAAATTTGTTTATACTCCAGGGTGCATTGTATTTTTGATAAATATAAAGCCAGAATTACCTCTAGGCAATATATCCGTTTTAGTGCATGCATAGTGTAGCACATTAAACTAATTTTCTTATATACTTATCTTATGTGATTCTGCCAGGTTAGATTTTCAAAAATTTGAAGTCCTAAAAACTTTACCTTTTTTTATATATTTTTTTCTTTTTTACTTTTTTTTGTTGCCAATAGCTAGGGCCAGTGACTTTTCGCGTAAAAATCAGAGCACACAGTAGACTTCAATACTATATACACACATCAGCTGTTGTTATACCTCCATTGGCTNAGAGCACACAGTAGACTTCAATACTATATACACACATCAGCTGTTGTTATACCTCCATTGGCTGCTGGTGACGTGTCCGTCTTTGACCAAGCCACTCAGGACTAAGTATCTCCGACACTGAACCTTCGTGGTTCGTGCGCAAACGGAATTGTGCCCGGTCTTGTAAAAAAAATCGGTTAGTTTCAAGCTGGACAACCCTACAGTGCTTTGGACTGTATCTTGTCTCAAATCGTTTCGCAAAATATCACTGCCCCTACCAATAGCTTTTATGTCCTCTGCACTAATTTTGCTTTTCGTTCCTGATAGAAAAAATTAAATAATAGAGGATTAAATTCTAGAGAATTTTTTATTTGTGAGTATTAATTTGTTGTCATGAAAAATGTTTTCGATTTCAGGAAGTATTTCAGTAATGTTATTTATTAGGTTTGATTTGCTTGTTTCTGTAATTAAAATATTTGTATAATCTGCAAACATTATCACTTCACCCTATTTTATTGATAATTTAAAATCATTGATAAATAAAGTAAATAAGAGTGGATCCAATATTGAGCCCTGAGGGACCGCTACTTTGATAGGGAGTGGATGTGATATTATTTTATCCGTGGTGGTCACAGAAACGTACGACTGTTACTTGTTTTATATTCTGCAAGTAGGATTTTAGTATTTCTGGTGGTATACCCCCAACTTCGTAATTCTTTTGTTTCTTTAGAAGTGTGCTGTGGTCCACACAAAGAAGTGCCTTTGTTAGGTCTGCAAATATGGCAATAACTTGTTGCTTTTCGTCTAAAGCACCACCATTTTATCAATAATGCTGTAAGTTTCCTGTTCTGTTGATCTGCCTTTCAAGAAGCCATATTGATTTTGTTCCAGTGTGTTATTATTTCTGAAAATTGCTACAGTTTGTTGGAAATAATAATTTCTAGCTACAGGTCTGTAGTTGTCCTCACAAGTTTTATTGTTGGTCGGAATTTTGCCCAATCAAGTCCATCTGGGAAGATACCATTTGTTAGTTATTAAATATGTATACCAGTGGAGTTTATTTTTTTTTGGTGGCAACATTCTTTGATTAAGGAAACAGGAATCGTCTGAACCAGAAGGTTTTTTGTTTGTTAGTTTTTTAATAACTTTTACGATGTCATTTTCTGTGATCAGGGTAAAAATAGTGATTTATTATTTCTTGCCATAAAAGCTGCTTTGATTTTGTGTGCACTGATATACTTACAGTTCTGTTCATGTAATTTAGCAGATTAAGTTGGGTGGTTGTAAAATAATTATTAAATTAATTTGATATTATTTTTACTATAATTTATAAGACNTTAGCAGATTAAGTTGGGTGGTTGTAAAATAATTATTAAATTAATTTGATATTATTTTTACTATAATTTATAAGACGGCCATTTACTTTTACTCTTACTTTTACACGGTACTTATCTTGTAAGTTTCAAAGTAAAAAACTCGTTTTTATATTTGAATGTAAATATTTTAAAACCATTATTTTGATAAGTCATATCTCTTCAAATTTTAAATAAAATTATATATTCTCTTGTTCCCCCCCCCTTTTTTTTAAACACATTCTTTTAGGACTCTACGGACATCCTCACAGGTCGAGGCTTCAAGGCGCGGCGTCCACCTCATCTCGACACACCTCTACAAACATAAGAAACACTGTCCAGAAACTACCTTCTGAGTTTACTTTTCATAATGTACGAAAGCACTTCCATTTATTGCGTTACAGAAATAGATTCAAGCTGAAAACCTAATGTCTAACGAGTAGCCGCAGCTTGTAGGAACACTCTTTCGGACAAAAATGCCATCTATATTCAGTTCTCTGAACTAGGTGTAAGTGTTCCAACGATATCGACTTTGTGCAGACTTTTTATTATAAAAATTTACTTTAATAAATAATTTAATATTAAAAACAATATAAAAATAAATAAAGAATTTAAATTTAATTCAAAATGATAGCTAATTTATTTGTCAATTTTTGATCCATCAACAAAATTATTTAATTTAAAATTAAATTGAATAAAATTAATTATTAGATTAATAATATTACCAACATACTTCTGATTAACAAGAAACCGTTATTCAACTATATGAAATAAACCATTTAATATATTAAATAATGAATTCAATGTATTAATAATAAAAAAGAAAGGAACAACAGTAATACTTATTGCATTATTTACAATAATTATAGCAAATAATTTAATAGGACAGCAATGCCGTCTGTTGTCAGAGGTGTACATATACCAGAGAAACCCGAGATATTTGTTCCTTTAGGGTATTTTAACAGAAAAGTTCTGAAATAAATAATATTTATACAGTCATTGGTCTAAAGTCACTTGTCGTAAAATTCCAGGCCAAATATCTTTAGGCCAAATGGCAGGTACCCGTTTTTCCTGCATTAGACATTTCACTGCATGGAAATGAATAGTTTAATCAATAATTATAACTTTCATTTGTAGGGGTTTGTCCGAAAAAATGGGCATTTTGCTCAACTGTGTAGCGCTCAGCGTCACTGGAGGTGAAGTGAGGCGCATGTGGCGCAGTGAAGGAATGCAGTGATAGGGAAAACGGGAGAACCACGAGAAAAAACTATCGGCCAAGGTAACATCCGTCACGTTTCACGTACGAAAGCTGTGCGTGACCCCACCAGGAATCGAACTCGATTCGCCGTGGTGGGAGGCGAGTAGTCTTATTTCTACACAACGGAGGCTTCGGAAAAAGTTTCAAGGAATTCAACTATTTGCAAGGTCATGCCGTACACTTCTTGGCCCTCCAGCAAAATATTTACATCTAAACTGATTACAAAACTGTTTCTGGGAGCTTTTTTAGAACTATTTTAATAAATTTATGTAGCATTAAATAAGGAAACAAACAACTAGCTGAATCACCGAAACTGAGTGCTTAAGAATACAGGGGCCGCGGTGACAGAGCGGTTAGCCTGCTCGCCTCCCACAAAGGAGGACAGGGTTCAATCCCCGGCCGGTTCACTCACGGATTTTCGCAAGTGGGAATCGTGCGGGACGATGCCACTGGTCGGAGAGTTTTCTCGGGAATCTCTCGTCCCCCCCCCCGCCCTTTCATTCCGGCGCTGCTCCATACTCACCTTATTTCACCCCCACCGGCTTTCAAGACCCCGATATTAAGAGTCGCCCAAATCTCTTCACTCACTTCACTCACTCAATTGCACACACCAGCAATATGACGGCTATTGGCCAGCAACATACCAGAACGCCAGTTACTAACCAGCTGGCAGCCCAACCAATAGGGACTCTTTTTACGACACCGCTGTAGCCAGTCAGACACGACGCCCAACCAACGGTCTCATGCGGCCAATTAGAGAATGGGAACATCATACCAAAGAAACAGTCACACTTTTTCGCCTCTGTGTACTTATATACTCTGTGATGGTGGTAAGTGGGAACTCAGAGACCAACAGAACCGGTGTTCCTGCATTGATATATAGTCCATTCAGGTTTCTTGCAACTTTTCTGAAGGCCTGTCAAATATCTACTTCCAGGATATCACTCCGCCACATGCAAACAAATCTTAACTAAATCAAGAAAATTACACCAGATGGACAATACACCGCACTCGTGTGCTATCAGTGTAATAATAATTTTCATAACAACTATTTCTACTAGGCATTACCAACACATTCGTTTTCTCACTGTTTTTTTGTTTTAGCGGTATTAATTATAATATTACAATTTATAACTAAAATGTAATTAAACCTTAAATTTAACAAAAAATAAGACACATTTTTGTTAACAGAATTATGAAACGCTTGTAATACATGTCATATTCAGGAAATAACCAAACACGTAATACTCGTACATGGTGCGATTTTTCAAAGGTTAGATAAAAGAGTTGGGAGAAACCTCAAATAAACTATATGTAACTCACGTCTCACTTGTCTAAAATCCCAATAAATATGTGCAGACCTCAACGTGGAACCAAATTGAATGTAATCATAAATAAAACAAAAGTGAAAGTTGAATTAAAACAATATTGTGACATTTTTTGGTTAACAGAAAAATAGAAAACTTGTGATATATTGGCGTATCAAGGAACCAACCAAACACGTCATACGTGGGGTGAGTTAGAAAAGGGTTGTTTCAAAAAGTGTGAAGATAATGATTACAGACTATATTCCTTGGCTGCTCGGTACCACTACAGAGTAAGTACAGTTGACACAAACGAAATGGTCGGGTGGTTCATTTGACGTGGGAGTACACATTCTCTGTTTTAATGTGCGAGACACAGGAAGTGGGCCTTATGTCTGACTGGCTACTGCAAATGGCGAAAGGTTTCTTATTGGCTGGGATACTCGCTGGCAAGTAGGTTACCAAGGGCTGTTTGGCGAACGGCGTTCCAACATGTTGGCGCCGCGGTGGCTGAGCGGTTAGCCTGCTCGCCTTCCACCAAGGCGAACTGGGTTCAATATCCCCGGCCGGGTCACTCCCGCGGATTTTCGTATGTGGAGATCGTGCCNGCGCCGCGGTGGCTGAGCGGTTAGCCTGCTCGCCTTCCACCAAGGCGAACTGGGTTCAATATCCCCGGCCGGGTCACTCCCGCGGATTTTCGTATGTGGAGATCGTGCCGGACGATGCTGTTCGTTGGCGGGTTTTCTCGGGCGTCTCCCGTTTACCCCCGACCTCGTTGTCAAGAGCCGCTCGTGTCTCTTCGCTCGCCCACTCCTCCGACATGCTGCTGGCTGGTGACGCCATATTGCTGGCGCGTGCGGGTTGGAGTTCGCGGTATGAGCAGCTGTTTCGCTTGAGCCTTATTCTCTTAGTGGTCTGCGGCATAAGTGTGGAAGTCAGCTGCGTCGGGGCGGGTGGAGTGAGCGGTGCCCGGGCCGGTGTTGGTGCTCCGAGGTGACGGACCTCTTCGCGAGGTCAGTGACTCGCAACCACCACAAGCGGAGGTGCCNTGGTTCCTCGACGTCCCCGCGCCCTCCGGCGACGGCAAGGGCGTCCTTGTGGCATTGCGGCCCACGCATGGTGTTATGATTGGTCCCGTTCAACTACCAAGGCTCATAACAAAGGGCAGTGCCGGTGGTGGGCAGAGACCTGCGGAACTCGCGTTGTTATTTAGCGGCAGACTGAGAACTCCTCAAGTCACTGTGCGTTTGGCAGACTTCTGCCATTGGCCGGCAGCATGCCTGGCACACCTCGCGGGAACGCTGAGCCAATAATGTAACTTCACGGGCGGAGTGGACAATCTTCTCTAACGAAGTCAAACACGCACGTGACCCCACTTAAAGATAAACGGCTAATAATGTTCTCACTTATGGATGAGAAAGAGGAGTATATCCTGTCACCGAAAGATAACGCGAATTTTGCAGGTCTCTACTGGTGGGGAGATGACTGCGATGTACGCTGCAGTTCGCGATTTACAACGAGAACGTACATTGTTTCCCAGTATTCAACGTATTCTAAAACATGTCCGACGGTTTTCTTCCGTCATTCTCTCTCATGCATGTATGGAGATACTGCAGTGAGAGAAAGATTTTTTTTTCAGCCAACAAATTACTTGTTTGTATGAGGCCAAAAATATATTCAGTTGCAACAACAAAATATTTTGTTGAGTAAATAAAACTTTGAAAAACGACCAAATTAACTTTGCTCACCTAACAAAATACATGCTTGAATAAACAAAACCTCTGTGCTGGACGAAATGAAATTAGACTGCCAATAAAATATTCAATTGAATCAAGTGCATTTATTTGTTTGGAAACTCATTTGAATGCCTTCTTTCGAGTGAATGAAGAGATTTAGGCTGCTCTTAACATCGGGGTCTGGAAAGCCAATGAGGGTGAAGCGAGGTGAGTATGAAGCAGCGCCGGAATTAAGGGGCGGGGGAAACGGGAGATCCCCTAGGAAACCCTCCAACCAGCGGCATCGTCCGGCGCGATTCCCACATGCGGGAATCTTGAGTGACCCGGCTGGGGATTGAAACGGTTCGCCTTGGGGGAAAGCGAGCAGGCTAACCGCTCAGCCAGCGAGGACCCACAGCCTGGAGAAGTGTGAACCAGTAATATTCACGTATAAAGAGACCGACCCTATAATGTACAACTCTTTCATTCATCTATTTTGTGAAACTGGCTTAAAAACGGCACAATTAATCATGTTACTGTCTCAATTATATGACGCGTTATAAGATTGCACCACGCTAGACTCCGTAGTCTACAGATTCGAACAGAAATCACTTGTTAATTGTCTAATGCCACATGCAGAACTCATTCTCATGTTTAACCAGGCTACACGGAATGTAGCTACCAAGAGTGCTGAGTGCTTACAACTGGTTCCGGGCGAACGTTTAATGAGACGTTTAATGAAACCATCTTATATTTGTGTGGCGTCTACGTTAGTACTGAATTGTAAACGCGAAATGATCTGGTCTCTAGCTAAACGATATTAAGTTAATCCAATTTAATCCAACACACGTCCAAAAAAAGTGATTGACATCTAGTTAAAATTATAATGAAAAGTATATGGCATTAGTATTGAATTTTTTTAATGAGTGTTCATTCGGTATTTTTTTTTAATAATTAGACCGGTGTTGCAAATCGTCGTATTTATTACCTTAAGGTTTATAATAACTTGAGATGCGAACGTACTAAAATCAAAATTAATGTTCTAATGTGCTCAGAATTGGGTACATAATGCATTGTTCTTAAGAATACCGAGTACTCTTTGAAATCATGCAAGCTTCAAATACATCAACTTAAATCAAAGCGTTTCAGACTGATTAGATACATCGCTTGTGATAAAGGAGAGTGTAACGAAATACGTGATACTGCATAAGTCACTAGATTCATTGTTCTGTAATACGCAACACAGTTTACCGCTTTGTTATATTAGACCAAGGAAAGAAATAACTCGTAAAAAATAATATTTTCTTATGTAACGCATCATAAAGTCAACCCACTGCACAGTCACTGCTTATCAGAAGATAACGTCGTGGGTTGGAGCTCTATCTATGACAGGGTTCTACGCGGCTTGTTATTATGAGTAGGGCCAGTGACTTTTCGCGTAAAAATCGGAGCACGCAGTAGACTTCAATACTATATACACACCTCAGCTGTTGTTACACCTCCATTAGCTGCTGGCGCCGTGTCCGTCTTTTACCAGCCATTCAGGACTAAGTAACTCCGACACTGAACCTTCGTGATTCGTGCGCAAACGGTTAAAACGGGCCATGCCATTTTTTAGCCGATCAAAGAAGTTGGACGGCCCTACAGTGCTTTGGACTGTATCTAGTCTCGAAATATTTTCGCGAAATATCACTGCCCCTACGCATAACACGTAAATCGTTCAATCACTAAAAATAGATCCGGGTTAAAGGGTTATGAAATACAACTGGCCGTGAAATCGTTTCCCGAAAATCGAGTGTCCCTAGACATCACTGTGTTTTCTACCAAACCTCTGCAACCACTATACGCTCCGGCCGAGTGGAGCTAACAGATATGTCGTACATTTGTCAGACTTCCGGTCATGAGCGCAGATGACAAAGCCACGAGAATTCTCCCGAAATTCAGCATGCTTTGACTACAGTATTTGTTATGCTGCAGAAAAAAAAACTGTAGTGATTGTGAGACAAAGGATCTCCGTCCCTCGAACATCCTGTTCGTTTAGAGTGGTGGTTCCTAACCGGTGAGTTGTCACGAGGGTAATCACGACTCAAAGGATTCAGAAAAGAAGCCGCCAGGAAATTGATAATAAAAGGTCCGTAAAAAAAAATCAATGCTGTTTGCGTATTTTCCTAATAAAAAAATTAGTGCGGTATGCGTATTTTATTAGCATAGTGAAATCTGTCCGAAAAGGAACTCATTCGGATTTTTTTTTCTTTATTGGGAGGCTGCGTTTTAGGCAGGTGTATTGGCAGTGAAACAAAAATGATTTTTTTTTTTTAAGGGAACACAACGCGTTATAAAATGTTAAATTCTCTGAGTAGCTACAAACTGAACAATTAATATGTTTTACTCACGGTAACATATCTNCGCGTTATAAAATGTTAAATTCTCTGAGTAGCTACAAACTGAACAATTAATATGTTTTACTCACGGTAACATATCTTACATATTGTCTGTTACATTGCCATGTAAGTGCATTTCTTACGTTTTCTTTTTTTTTTTAAGTGTTTTGACTTCGTGGAACTGACTCTTAATAAAAAATTATAATAATAAATCTGGTCAGCGATCTCGTGACGGGGTTGGTTTTCCTCATTATAGCCTTCTGAAACATCCCTTTAACATCCTGCAACAACCCAACCAACTTCGGACGGTTTCTGAGCCCAGAGAATTCCTCAAGATCGCTATCTGCACGTAGAGCCTCGGTTTAGGTATTGGTCTCAAAACAGTTTACAATTTATTCTGTCACCACCCTGGGTTCATCAGTTCCACTGCTTTTTCAACTTTACAATAAAGCATACCCGCTCGTGTTGAGTAGGTTTGCTATAGTCGCGCCGGCCTAAGAACGGACTTGGATTCGCCTACCTCAGTGAACGAGAGAGACAGAACGACTTGCAAAGCACAAACCACAGGTAGCTGACAGGTGGGCAGATGAACTGCATTCACTCCCTCCCACCTGCCAGGCCACCGTCGTCCAATGGCTTCCTTTCCCGGGGAGAAGTGGCCCGACATTGGCAGAGCTTTCGGATCCTAAGTTACAGAGGCGATACTGTAGTACTAGGCAATAAGAGACTATTTAACTATTTTTTATGTATTTGCTGTTCAAGTTAGCCGAGGTGTAATCAATCTAGACATTATACATCACAATATTTAATANCTATTTTTTATGTATTTGCTGTTCAAGTTAGCCGAGGTGTAATCAATCTAGACATTATACATCACAATATTTAATAGGCAATATCACTTATACCGGGGTATGAGTTGAATGCCACAACCGGAAGGGACATCGCAAGTCAGTCTAACAAATTTCACATTTCTACACAAAGAGTAGCAAACTACTAAAATGAATAACTTAACAGTTGATTCAGTATAGTTAAAATCAAAATTTTTAACGTTTGAAATCTTTTTCAAAAAATTATTGTAGAAAATTAAAACCTGGAACTTGGTTCTAAAACTCAATAGGCGATAGAAGTAATTACCAGGTTATTGCTAATACCTGAAGAATTCGCGTATTCATTTTGGGACAGGCTGGAATTCAAAACACGTGTGCTTATATAGGTTTAGCCATTGGTCCACACGGTGTCTGACACCTCCTGGAGAACGGTGGCCCAATCGTCGCCTTCCACTGTGACAGCAGACAACCAATTCACAGTTGGCCATTGGCATATTTGTGCATGAGACTGTTGGGTCTGACGTGCAGGTCATAATCTTCCCTACCTGATTTTGCAAATCATTTATTTACAGTGTTGGGACGAGTCTGTCTCGCGGCACGGGCAAAGCAATGAATGCAGTTCCAAAAATTTATTTCTCCGTAATGACCTGTCAGTTATTCTCTGGTAAAAAACTTTTTAGAAACTACTATAGACTCTGATCCACGAGCTGTGTTGCGTACGTTATGACGGCACTGTATTTGAAGGGCTTATTAACGTCCCCCGGTGTTATACCTGAAGGCTTACCAGTGGATGGCTTACAAACTAATTTATGACCTATCTTAAACTGACACCCACACGTTACCTGGTATTCGAACCCAGAACCTCCCGGACGCACCAACCGCCTGCTCTACGGGAAGTCGGTGTCATGATGGAAGGGAAAAATAAAAACACGTCAGGAACAGACCAACGGGCAGACTAAAATACACACATAAAAAAACTTTGCTCCGCCTGTAATTGGTTGCGCATGAATGACGATCGCTGGACAAGTCGGCACCTTCCAAAAAGACACCCATAAAGCGTATCAGTTAGAAACGCCCAATTGCGAAAGTGGATCTTGTGTTTTGAAACACAGCTAGACAGAAAATCTTGACATCAAAAATCGCGTGTACCTGGTTTTTTTTTTTTAGTCGTGCTCTGCATTTGTAGTAATTTCCCGAGTTGGCTAAGCGAAAGGGATTTCTGATAGACTTAAAAGCCAAATTTCATGATTCACTGGAAACAGTAAAGCTATTACCAAACGGNTACGAAAGTGGATCTTGTGTTTTGAAACACAGCTAGACAGAAAATCTTGACATCAAAAATCGCGTGTACCTGGTTTTTTTTTTAGTCGTGCTCTGCATTTGTAGTAATTTCCCGAGTTGGCTAAGCGAAAGGGATTTCTGATAGACTTAAAAGCCAAATTTCATGATTCACTGGAAACAGTAAAGCTATTACCAAACGGTTAAGATGAGACAGCGTTTTGGAAACTTACGTTGGCAGAACTTTATATACTGCATGTACTTTGTCTGAAAAAAAAAAAAAAGATTTCGGCACTACCGGAGGAGGAATTTCCGGAGTGCTGATCTCAAAATACGTTAAGTGGATTTCCCAAGTGGCCGCACTGTACTTTTTATAGGGAAAAAAAGCCTAGGACGCAGTGGAATAAAACGGGCGCCGCGCTAATCTCCGGCGTACATCTTCGCGGCTACGCTTGGATGAGCGCTGTGGTCCAAAGAGAGAAAGTGCATTTCTGCTCGTCCGAAGGTCAACTGACTTCAGCTCGGACGCACCACTAGCACAGACTAAGTATAGGCTGCTCACGGCAAACTGAGCACTTTTGAAAGACCTGCTGAGGATCTACTTCTCTGATTACCTTGTATCCTCCCACCGCATGCAAATGTAAGATTGCCATGGGCCTGATCACGCTATTCGTACTCCGGTCACGTGAAGCTGCGAAACTATTAGAAATGTAATTGTTTTACAAATTCGCTATTCTCACACTTAAAAAGTGTTAAAAGAACAAACATGAAATGAAATCTTTAGGGACACCCGTTTTCCCGAAAAGATTTCACGGCCAGTTTTATTTCGTAACCCTTTAGCCCGGATCCATTTTTAGTGATTGGTAGGGGCAGTGATATTTCGCGAAAAGATTTCGAGGCAAGATATAGTCCAAAGCACTGTAAGGCCATCCAGCTTATTTGATTGGCTAAAAAAATGTTTTGGTCCGTGTTAACCGTTTGCGCACGAATCACGAAGGTTCAGTGTCGGGGTTACTTAGTCCTGAGTGGCTTGGTCAAAGACGGACGCGGCACCAGCAGCCAATGGAGGTACAACAACAGTTGAGGCGTGTGTATAGTAGTGAAGTTTACCGTGTGCTCCGATTTTTACGTGGGAAATCACTGGCCCTAGTGATTGGATGTGTCTGCCTGCGAATCACAGACGTACAAAACCGGAGTAACCTAATTGTGATAGGCGATTGAAGAAAGAAAATGTCTACTCACAGAGACACGCCGCCAATAAGCAAAATAAAACTGCTGGTATGCCCGCAGGGTATTGAAATCTAGCACGTGTGGAAATCTTTTCGCGAAATTCGGGTTTCCCTAGAAATAATTTTAGTACCTACGAATTTTTACCCTGCCAACTTTTATTCAACGTTAAGACAACGGAACTACTTTCCCTCCGTCGGTACCAACTTTACTGTGCGCATACAAGACGCTGTGCCGGTTAATATATAAGCAGGTAGGGTCAGATACATTTTTCAAAGGTTTATTTCTAAAGAGCTCACTTTACCGTGAACATCTTTTACGTGCATGTATAGGTGGAACGAAGTGGTGATCATTCTGAACAGTTCTTTTTCGCCGACAGACTTAGACGTTCAGTGTAAGACGGGATTATATACCACGTTACAGCGCGCAGCTGCTGTTACGTCATGCAATGTGGGACGCTGGCACAGAGTACTTAAGAATACAGAGGTTAAATGGTGACGTAAACTGCGAACTGCAGAATCACACGCCAGCAACATGGCCTCACCGGCCAGCAATATGGCGGAACATCGTACTCCAGTCAGTTCCTGGAGAGTAACTTGCCATACGGAAGGGAATAGCCCATAACTAGAGATAATTATTTTTCGCTAAAAAAAATACTAGTACATGATAGACTTCAATACTATAACTACCCAACATCAGCTTGTCTATTGCTAGGGCCAGTGATTTTTCGCGTAAAAATTGGAGCACACAGTAGACTTAAATACTATATACACACCTCAGTTGTTGTTATACTTCCATTGGCTGCTGGTGCCGTGTCCGTCTTTGACCAAGCCACTCAGGACTANAGTGCTAGGGCCAGTGATTTTTCGCGTAAAAATCGGAGCACACAGTAGACTTCAATACTATATACACACCTCAGCTGTTGTTATACCTCCATTGGCTGCTGGTGCCGTGTCCGTCTTTGACCAAGCCACTCAGGACTAAGTAACTCCGACACTGAACATTCGTGATTCGTGCGCAAGCTGTTAACACGAGCCAGAACATTGGTTAACCAATCAAAGTAGCTGGACGACCCTACAGTGCTTTGGACTGTATATAGTCTAGAAATCTTTTCGTGAAATATCACTGCCCCTATCTATTGCCATTGGTCGTAGTCTGCTTGAGAAGGCGTTTTCATATTTTACCGGGTCACTCACTCAAAATTCGGTAAAATTGACACGGATCCTACGTGATTCGTGTGCAGACAGTTAGCACGTGTCAAAAAGTAATTCAGCAAATCAAGATAGGTAAACGACCCTACAGTGTTTTGAAATATAACTTGTCTTGAAACATTTTTGGGTAAATTTTTCTGCCCCTACCCATAACGTGCAATAGCCAATCAGAGTCTAGGCCCGTTTACATAGCCCCGCGCGGCCAATGAACGATCGAGTTCTGGCACTTCAAAGGAACTGCCACGCCATTTCGTTTCTGCATTCTTACCTATTCTTTGACGATGGCTGGAGACCTGCAACATTCGCGTTATCTTTTGGAAGCAAGTTGCATTTTAAGCAGGTGTAGGTTTCTACTACGTTTTCATTGGACCGTACTTAATTTGACACGCCCTGAAAAACTTCGCGACAGTGAACGTACACTTGATAATGGTGTGGACGAATCAAGTGCAGACAGCCAGAGAGTAGCCAATGAATTAACGACACCGGATCGAGTATCTACGGGATTATGAAGTCTAGCGTGATGACAAATAATAACTCGTAATTTTTGCAGGTCCCTAACGATGGCTTATAGCGGGAAAAGTTGACGGTTTCGTAGGATTCAGTGTCCTGTACTCAACGTTAGCCAGTTTTCTATTGTGATTAGCTGCCATTCCTATATGAAACTATTATACTATATAATTGGGCCAATGATGACTTTAGGGAAAAACGTTTTTAACTGGTCAGCGAAGAACTTGGTCGCGTCTAAAACTTGATCATCCAATCATAAGAGAATAAACTATCTAGAGTGTTAATGAAAATATCTTGGCTAAAAAATTTCTCCCGATTTTCCAGTGTCTCCAGGTATAAGATTAACTTCGCTTGTTCGTGTTGTCTTCTATGGGTACAGAAGAACATTGTTTTCGATATATCTGAAAAGATTGTTCCCGTTATTCGCTCGAGTATTCAATCTGTTGTTTTTATCTCGTTTTGTTTGTAACTACTGACTCAATTTCTTCAGCGGCTTTGTCCATCTGTTATTTACACACAAGTTGAAAATTTATTGTCTCGGCTTGTTATCGGCGTGTGTGTGTTTTTACATCATAGGTATAAAAACCTGTAAAATTAGCGTTATTTGAAGACAAAATAGAATTTAAACAGTTTGTGTTTATATTGATTTCATCGTTGGACAACAGTTTGTTTAACGAACCCTGGACGGCTTTGAACCAGTGGATAACATCTAATGATAGGATGGCTAAATTAAGGCTAGTGTGGAGTTGAGAGGTTTGGGCGGCTAATAACATATAAATAGGGCCAGTGACTTTTCGCGTAAAAATCGGAGCACACAGTAGACTTCAATACTACATACACACATCAGCTGTTGTTANTGTTGCTATAATTACATTGGCTGCTGGTGCCGTGTCCGTCTTTGACAAAGCCACTCAGGACTAAGTAACTCCAACACTGAACCTTCGTGATTCGTGCGCAAACGGTTAACACGGGCCAGAACATTTTTTAGCCAATCAAAGAATTTGGACGACCCTACAGTGCTTTGGACTGTATCTTGTCTCGAATTCTTTTCGCGAAATATCACTGCCCCTACATATAGGTCTTCGGAGCCAATGAGGGTAAAGTGAGGTGAACATGGAGCAGCGCCGGAATGCAAGGGTGGGGGGAAACGGGAGATACCCGAGAAAACCCGCCGACCAGCGGCATCGCCCAGCACGATTCTCACGTGCGAAAATCCGGGAAGCGACTCCGCCGGGAATCGGACCNCAAGCCACTCAGGACTAAGTAACTCCAACACTGAACCTTCGTGATTCGTGCGCAAACGGTTAACACAGGCCAGAACATTTTTTAGCCAATCAAAGAATTTGGACGACCCTACAGTGCTTTGGACTGTATCTTGTCTCGAATTATTTTCGCGAAATATCACTGCCCCTACATATAGGTCTTCGGAGCCAATGAGGGTAAAGTGAGGTGAACATGGAGCAGCGCCGGAATGCAAGGGTGGGGGGAAACGGGAGATACCCGAGAAAACACGCCGACCAGCGGCATCGCCCAGCACGATTCTCACGTGCGAAAATCCGGGAAGCGACTCCGCCGGGAATCGGACCNACGCCGACCAGCGGCATCGCCCAGCACGATTCTCACGTGCGAAAATCCGGGAAGCGACTCCGCCGGGAATCGGACCCGGTTCGCCTTGGCAGGAGACGAGTAGTCTGACCACTACATTACCGCGGTCTCTCAATAACTTCTAAGAACGTCAAATGGGAAATGAGCCCTCATTTTGTAGTAGCCAAAAAATTAATGACACTAACTGGAATATATACCGAATTTTTCGTAATTTTATGGAAAACCCCGCCCGCATTTTCGTCACGAAAAATTAAGATGGAACACACATTACGTCGTCGACGTATTGTCGAAAGTTCGTTCCGCGGGTGGTACACCCCCCTTGAAGACGGTTGCAAATTTAAAGACGTATTCACATTAAAAAAAAAAAAAAAGTATTTTGTGTCGTTGCCACAAACCCAAACGTTTCCGAGAAATTCATGCACTATGTTCACAACCACCGAATGCCTTGCCCAATACCCAGGTACTTAGAGAACGCGCAATACACTTTCGATGACCAGAAGTCACGAGGCAGACGTACACTGACTGTGAACACAGAAAGCCATGTCGGTGGACTCCGAATCTCAGGTGTGTTGCGTGTTGCCTACGTACGCGGGCAAGGTACAGGCGTGCTTCACTCGCTGTCGTTCGTTGATGTTCGCTCATAAATATCAACTTGTTGGTCATACTGTAATGAAATGTGCTACGGACATAATTTCGTGTGGAATTTGTTGGTGGAATATATTCCAACAGTTGCNGGTCATACTGTAATGAAATGTGCTACGGACATAATTTCGTGTGGAATTTGTTGGTGGAATATATTCCAACAGTTGCACATCTGTAAACGATCTATGGCTCGAGAAGGGCAATTTGCTCGTGCCCTTGGCTGAAGGGGACACTCTTGGGTGCATAATGTGCCCTTGATGTTAATTCGGACAACTACAACGTAACGTCACATCCGGGATGTACTTTTCAAGTACACGGGCTCGGGTTGGAGCCCTTAGCTCGTGAATTCGAACACGTCCCTGGAATGTTAAAACAGGGACATCCACCTGATGAGTTGTAGGTACCATCTAAATATTGTTGACATGTACAGATATACCAACAGAACAGCTTGTTGNACATCCACCTGATGAGTTGTAGGTACCATCTAAATATTGTTGACATGTACAGATATACCAACAGAACAGCTTGTTGTATTCTCTGTGATTGTATTTGCTACTGTAGATGTGGTTGCCGCAGCAGAGCAATGTATTCCTACTAGCGAACAGGTAATATCTCCAAACAGAACAACTCCAGCAATATTTGGATTGTTACTACAACAATCATAATTGCAATAAACTAGTACAATATTCGGTTGCTACGGCTGAACAGTTCTGTGATCGGGTTTTAAGGTAGCAGCAACGGAATATCCTATTAGGTTACATGGCGCTGCACTCCTAGTTGTCGTGGGAACAATAAGAATATCGTTTAAGTTGTTCCGTTGGAGACACTAACTGTTTTGTAGTGGCAACACAATGCTCTGCTGTAGAAACCATAATATGCCCAGTAGCACAAGTTCCCCATGTAACCGGCGCTTTCCTCACCAAACCTCCCCTCCTGGTGGCCGATACCTATTAAAAGGTTATACCAAGAGTACTGACTTTCTGCTTTTACTTTAAACCCCCACAAACAAATAGCTAAATCCGCTCTTTTTGTATCGCAGGGTAACACCGGGAACTTGCGTTTTTGAAATTCGCCATGCTGGACCGAACAGAGTCTAATTTGAAAACCTAAGCATTTAAGCATACATACCTAACGCGAACAGCGCGAGTCCTTCTTTAAGGAGAAATTAAGCATGGCGGCACACCCTTAACACGAAACACGGCTCAGTGCGCTCGAGTGAGGACTGGGCTAAGATTTGGGGGACAAACGGTAAACCNACACCCTTAACACGAAACACGGCTCAGTGCGCTCGAGTGAGGACTGGGCTAAGATTTGGGGGACAAACGGTAAACCAGAATTGTTCCCCGCCTCCTCGCCCGCCGAACGCAAGGAGCATAATTCTATTCCACACTGCAGACTTTCCGAACCGNAGAATTGTTCCCCGCCTCCTCGCCCGCCGAACGCAAGGAGCATAATTCTATTCCACACTGCAGACTTTCCGAACCGTCACATTCATGGATGTCGGGTAGGAAGCAGATCATGAATAGTTTATGCCCAGTAGCAAATACAATCACAGAGAGGAATATAACAAACTATTACCTTGGTACTATCTATATTAACGATATTTATACGGTACCTATAACTAGGGCCAACTGTTTTTTCGCGAAAAGATTCCAGGTCAAGTTGTACTGCAAAACACGTTAGTTCAGAAACACTTGTTGTGGTTGGAGGATGTCAACTTCTACGCGGGCTCACCTCTCAGCCAGCCATTCACGGACGTTCATTGTCAGGGCAACTTAAGTCTGATTGGCCCAGTCGAGTATAAAATGTCTTCTCGCACAGACGTGCGGCCAATAGCCGAAGAGAATGTGCAGGTTTGCACGTACGAAGTTGATTTATAGCCTGCCTGCGAAACTTTTCGCGAAAAACAGATGGTCCTACCTAGAACCCATCGGATGGCTGTCACTATTTCAAGAGTCTATATGGTACCTACAAACATATTTTTTCCTCAGTGTAGATTCCACAATCTCATAGACAGTTTCTGCCAATAACGTTAAGCTCAGGCACATTATTATTACACTGATACTTTTACAGTTCCATACAAAAAATTAGTTCGTTGTAACACACAAAAAACTTATATTTTCNTTATTATTACACTGATACTTTTACAGTTCCATACAAAAAATTAGTTCGTTGTAACACACAAAAAACTTATATTTTCGTCAGCGACTGCAAGGGTTAAGCATGTTCAGTGAGCGAAAGGAAAGCACGGATCAAGTGAGTGAAGATATTTGGGCGGCTCTTAACGTCGAGTTCTTGAGAGCCGATGAGGGTGAAGTGAGGTGAGTATGGAGCAGTGCCGAAATGAAGGGGTGGGGGAAACGGGAGATCCCCGGAAAAACCCGCCGACCAGCGGCATCGTCCGGCACCATTTCCACTTGCGAAAAGCAGGGATCAAAATTATTATCATTGAACTACTTTTACACCGTGAATTTATATGGGTCTGAAAGGGCATAATCAGAACGGTTTAATTCGTGAAATAATCAGTAATCAGTAGAGACCTGAAAAATTCGCGACTTCAATGGCCTGCAGGCTAGACTCTACAGTCTCATGTACAATTATGCCGATGTCAATGGCACATTGGTTGCCTGCTGTCACAGTGGAAGGCGACAATTGGACATCGTTCTCCAGAAGGTGTCAAACGCCGCGTGAACCAATGGCCAGAGTTATATAAATACACGTGATTTTAATTATAGCCTGTCCCAAAATGAATCCACGAATTCTTCAGGTCGCTAGTAACCAGTGCGTTTTTACTAATTCCTAGGAGCAACTGTTTTTTCTTGCGAAAACATACCATTACTAGTTGGACTCCAAAACACTTCAGCCAAGTTCGTGAAGGGACGATTCTTACTTATTACTCGACTTTGCTGTCTGCCCACGAATCACGGATGTTGAGTGCCAGGGTGACCTGTTCATAATCGGCTCGGTCACGTAACAATGTGCCTTCTCGCAAAAAACTCGCGGCCGGCAAGCGAAGGTAAAGCTGCAAGCGTGCATGCAAAATACTGAAATCCAGCCTGGGCGTAGGCCTAGTCGCGGAAAGCAGGTGGCGCTNTTCGTGAAGGAACGATTCTTACTTATTACTCGACTTTGCTGTCTGCCCACGAATCACGGATGTTGAGTGCCAGGGTTACCTGTTCATAATCGGCTCGGTCACGTAACAATGTGCCTTCTCGCAAAAAACTCGCGGCCGGCAAGCGAAGGAAAAGCTGCAAGCGTGCATGCAAAATACTGAAATCCAGCCTGGGCGTAGGCCTAGTCGCGGAAAGCAGGTGGCGCTACTGATTCCAACAGAGTCTTCACCACAGAGTCTCGGGAGCCGTTCTCACAGTTTCAGGAGCATAAAACGTTCGATTTTTTTATTATTTTTATTTTAACTTTTCATCTGCCGAGCTTTGGAAGGTTGCGCAGACCACGGCTCCAGACGGGGGAGGCTGTGCTCCGGGCTTGGAACAGGTATTGTTTCAACACCACGGTCATGGCCGTTGTGGATTGTTTCCGGTGGATGCGGCAGATGTTGGATGACCGCCCTCCCGCTATCGCGTCTTCTCGTTTTTTTTTTCCGTCTTCCCTCCCCCATCCCTCGTACCATTATTATTTGCCCTTCCTTCCCCGTAACCCTTTCGGGGTAGAGGCAGGGGGGCTCACCCCCTTCGTGAACGGTCTATTAAGCGCTCCGTGGGAAGGGCTCTGTCTCGGGACCGGAGAGGTCTTACGTAAGATCCGCGCGGTTCCTGGAAGCTGAGGGTATCCACGCCCACATGGCCCGGGAGATTGGCCGGGTTCTGCGAAGTGGTTATGCGGCGCAGTTGGCAGGTGGCGATCACCATGTACTTTTTTTTTTGCGACCCTGGAAAGACAACGAACGGAAATGCCGACGATCCTTCTCGCAAGAAGATGAATAACTTACCATCGCGAGGGGTGTGTAAAAAAGGGTTTATTCGGCGGAGGTTTATCGGGATTCGACGAGCGGCTTACTTCGGGAGACTTGCGAAGTGAATCAGGGAGTGGTTTGGCTGAAATTTCGCCCCGACAACACTGTGTTCCTATTAAATAATAGAGCTAATTTTGATACGTGGGTAATTAGTATATTCATAATTTGTACTGTAACATAAAAAACAAAGCAATTATGACATACTTTCGTTTGGATCTTTCTTAAAAACTTTCAAAAACTCCTGCTTCGAAAGGAAAACTAAACAGACACATCAAATTACGTGTCTGAAGAAAGAAAATTTTTCAAAAGAAAAAAATTGCAGAATTTCTTATAGTAAGGTTTTAACATGTCCATGTGTCTATTTTAAATAAGTAAAAATTTTAATTACTTCATATTTGTTTTAAAACAAAGTTTTTTTTAGAACTTATAGCAGTTTGAACGAATACTGTTCTTGACTGAATTAACTTTTTTTCTTCTGTTTATTACTTATAAACGAGTACAAACTACGGTTACAGAAATACAATATCTTTAAAATTTATATTCGAATAAAATTACTATTTTAAACACCCGTGCCTTTCGTAACTACTCGAACCAAATATAGTCTCGAATTTTTGTAAAGTATATTAATTGGAACAGCTTGAAGTCATTAAAATAAACGTAGCTCGTTTGTAAAGTCTTACGATTGCATATAAAATCGATTTTTTTAAATTCTGTTATGCTGTGAAACGTGAATAACCTGCTCACAAATCACGAGTTACTTATTTTCGTACTCAGCGAAATGATTGCTCACAAAACATTTTTAGGACTATAAAGAGTTAATAAGCGATGATTTTTCTGTTAGAACGGTTTGCGAACCAAAATAGGTTGAGTTGAGAGATTTGGGCGACACTTAACAACGAGGTCTTGAGAGACGAGCGAACCAAAATGTTACGAGGTAGTGATGTTTAAATATTCTATTGTATTCTTATTCTTTATTCCAGTGTACGTATAGACATGTTGTTTCAATTTTAACATCAATAGCATCCTGTTCTGGAAAATAGTTTACTCTTAAAACAAAAGGTTTAGTAGGTCTGTATGTATCATTTTCCTATAAGTTACTATGTGATGTGCCATAAGAATGCAAATACCTTAATCCTTTCACACCCAGTGTGTACAATTGTCAACTTGTTGCTTGTTGCACAAGAAGTTTACATTTGACCGGTACTGTAAACTGTGAGGCTCAGTAACCAATGATCTACCCTTTTGGTAACTGAATCGTAAACCTAGCTACTGCTGCACGTTATGACTGGTTAATATCACTGATCAGTGAACACATAGCTTACAGATTATTGGTTGTGATGACGAAAAAAATTCTTCACCAGTTTAGGTACAGCACGCATCAAAAGTTTGTTTGGGAATTAAATAATTTGTAAGAATTTGTCTCATTATCATATAAAATCACTACAGTTAGAAAGACAGCCAAGAAGCATTCGATTAGGCCTATTGCAACTGGATGATATTCAAACGAAATCGGAATATGCAAAAACAGTGCTGAAACTGCCCCATATTGCTTGGCCCTCCAGATAAAAAAAACTTAATGCATAAATGTTAAAACACGTAAAAATATTATAACTAAAACTACTAGCGAATATTTGTGCCCTGCAATCAAGTTTGAACAAGGAAGGAAAAAATTTCACAATTTTCGTCTTTCTTGAGAGAGAGAATCTTCAAGGAACAGTTTTCTCGACTACATCCATCCACTGTTGAATATTTGTTACTGGAACTGTGATGCCACTGCATGAAGCAATTTGCTTCACCAGTGCGGCGTTTTGTCTTTTCTTCTTCTTTCGTGCGGTTTGTATTGCCGCATGCTAATACTAAGAAAATAACTTTCTACTGTAAAGCACAGCTAGCTGTTCAGGGATGTTTACTTAACAACGAAAGTTCTGCCCTGTGCTCTGGTAATTGAATACGGAAACTAGATTTGCAGGGGATTCACTCAAAAGTAAGGAGGCGGTGAATTTAAAACGGTTTCCCCCCAAAAAAGGACGCATATGTGCTCGGCTTCAGGAATCGTCCTCAATTGGAATGTCATGAATAGCGATATTCGATTTTTGGCGTAAAGGTTTCTTGTNAGTCATGAATAGCGACATTCGATTTTTGGCGTAAAGGTTTCTTGTATTTTAAAACTGAAACACTTTAGCTCAGATCCACTTGGATGGTTTTACTTGTAACACGTCTTCGGTACATTTCCGAAAAATTTACAGATGTTTAGTACTTTTGTAATACAATTCTGATTTGTGCAGTCGAGTACGACAGTATCTTCTCATACAGACACACTCCCTGCACTGAAAAAAATATGTTAACCATTTAGACTGATAAAATAGGGACAGCAATCTGATGGATTGTAGGTTCCATCTAAATATTGTTAACATGGATAGAACTAACTGTGCCCGCGGCTCCACTCGCGTGGACTACAGAATTATTGTTTAGTTATAGATAGATATATGCTACCGCGGAGTTTTTTTTAGGTCCTTTTATTCTGCACAATTCTCTACTACATTATATTGTTCCATCTTTAACGGTTTAGACAGCGTATTGCAAGAGAGCGCGCTGGTGGCAAACTTTTTTCCGGCTTGATTCACTATTATCGTCACTGCGTATTCCTTATGTTACTTTGTGTAACAAAACATATTCTAAAACCTGGCCAGAAAACATAGCTATGAATTAAAAAAAACACGTAAATCGGATAGGTGGTTCTTGAGTGATAGGTGTACTAACAGACAGAGAGACGTTGAGTTTTATAATATGTATAGATTTACAACGGAACTGTTTGTTTGCTCTCCTGTCTGTGATTGTGTCTGCTGCTGTACATGTTGTTGCTTCAGCAGAGCATTGCGTTCCGACTACAGAACAGACAGTAACTCCAACAGAACAACTTCAACAGTACTCGGGTTTTTCCCACATTAATCAGAATTGTAATAACAAACATAATGCTCTGTTGCTAGTGTTGAACAGTTCTGTAATCGGATTTGATGGTAGCAGCAACAGAACACTCTGTTAGGTTATCAGAATTCTCATTTGTTGTGGGGAATAATCCAAATATTGTTGAAGTGGTTCCGTTGGATGTGGTGTCTGATCTGTAATAGCAACGCAGTGTCCTGCTGTAGGAACCACATGCGTAGTAGCAAGTACAATCACAGACATATCTGTTGGTAATACCATCTATATTATCAATATTTATAAGGTACCTACAACCCAAAAGGTGGCTATCTCTATTTTAACAGTCTAGATCAGTGTTTCTTAACCTGGGGTCCACGAGTATTTGTATGGAGGTCCGCAGTCTCATCTCTGGACCATTCAACAATAATAAATAAATGCCACCAAAAGTCTCGTAATCGCTACGCTTACTTAGCACGACGAACGTGCGCCAGCGGNGCGGTGAATTTAAAACGGTTTCCCCCCAAAAAAGGACGCATATGTGCTCGGCTTCAGGAATCGTCCTCAATTGGAATGTCATGAATAGCGATATTCGATTTTTGGCGTAAAGGTTTCTTGTATTTTAAAACTGAAACCCTTTAGCTCAGATCCACTTGGATGGTTTTACTTGTAACACGTCTTCGGTACATTTCCGAAAAATTTACAGATGTTTNCTTTAGCTCAGATCCACTTGGATGGTTTTACTTGTAACACGTCTTCGGTACATTTCCGAAAAATTTACAGATGTTTAGTACTTTTGTAATACAATTCTGATTTGTGCAGTCGAGTACGACAGTATCTTCTCATACAGACACACTCCCTGCACTGAAAAAAATATGTTAACCATTTAGACTGATAAAATAGGGACAGCAATCTGATGGATTGTAGGTTCCATNCCTGCACTGAAAAAAATATGTTAACCATTTAGACTGATAAAATAGGGACAGCAATCTGATGGATTGTAGGTTCCATGTAAATATTGTTAACATGGATAGAACTAACTGTGCCCACGGCTCCACTCGCGTGGACTACAGAATTATTGTTTAGTTATAGATAGATATATGCTACCGCGGACTTTTTTTTAGGTCCTTTTATTCTGCACAATTCTCTACTACATTATATTGTTCCATCTTTAACGGTTTAGACAGCGTATTGCAAGATAGCGCGCTGGTGGCAAACTTTTTTCCGGCTTGATTCACTATTATCGTCACTGCGTATTCCTTATGTTACTTTGTGTAACAAAACATATTCTAAAACCTGGCCAGAAAACATAGCTATGAATTAAAAAAAACACGTAAATCGGATAGGTGGTTCTTGAGTGATAGGTGTACTAACAGACAGAGAGACGTTGAGTTTTATAATATGTATAGATTTACAACGGAACTGTTTGTTTGCTCTCCTGTCTGTGATTGTGTCTGCTGCTGTACATGTTGTTGCTTCAGCAGAGCATTGCGTTCCGACTACAGAACAGACAGTAACTCCAACAGAACAACTTCAACAGTACTCGGGTTTTTCCCACATTAATCAGAATTGTAATAACAAACATAATGCTCTGTTGCTAGTGTTGAACAGTTCTGTTATCGGATTTGATGGTAGCAGCAACAGGACACTCTGTTAGGTTATCAGAATTCTCATTTGTTGTGGGGAATAATCCAAATATTGTTGAAGTTGTTCCGTTGGATGTGGTGTCTGATCTGTAATAGCAACGCAGTGTCCTGCTGTAGGAACCACATGTGTAGTAGCAAGTACAATCACAGACATATCTGTTGGTAATACTATCTATATTATCAATATTTATAAGGTACCTACAACCCAAAAGGTGGCTATCTCTATTTTAACAGTCTAGATCAGTGTTTCTTAACCTGGGGTCCACGAGTATATGTATGGAGGTCCGCAGTTTCATCTCTGGACCATTCAACAATAATAAATAAATGCCACCAAAAGTCTCGTAATCGCTACGCTTACTTAGCATGACGAACGTGCGCCAGCGGGCGGTGTGCGAGACTGACTGAAGTGAGTGAAATAAGTGGGGGTCCGTGGCTGAAAAAATATTAGGAAACGCTGGTCTAGATGGTTCCTGAAACCATAATTTTTTACTCTGTGTGTAACTGAAGAGAAACTATAGATGTGCACTGAAGGTTTCACAGTCTCGCACGCGTGGAAATATTTTTTTGCGAAAATGACGTGTCTCTAGTCATAAGACGTTATTTTCTTCGTTAACTGACAGCAATTTAAATGACACGCATATAGGTCTCAGGTTTGTAAACACCTATGTGTAAGCATGTTATTTTTTTTTNCTGACAGCAATTTAAATGACACGCATATAGGTCTCAGGTTTGTAAACACCTATGTGTAAGCATGTTATTTTTTTTTAAAGCGCCTTCAAATGGAAGTCTTTGTGGTTAGCTGGTACCCATCCACTGGCATATAATGTAAATGNTTTTTTTTTTAAAGCGCCTTCAAATGGAAGTCTTTGTGGTTAGCTGGTACCCATCCACTTGCATATAATGTAAATGTGTGATAAGTAGAGACAGGAAAAATTCGCGGATTAATTTTGGGTCACGCTAAAATCCAAAAACGCTTACGCTAAGATTACTATTGCAATGAGTCGTTGTTTTTATGTAACTCCTCCTGAAGAACTCTGAACCAATACGAATTACACAACAAAATGCAGCACCAACCATCGCCTTGTGCTGTGGCAGCGAGCAACCAATGAGGATTATTTATCTGTGCCATGGGACACAAGACCGTGGACCCTACCCTACAGGTCATTGAACTCGCGAATTTTTCCTTTCTCTAGTGATAAGCAAACGAACCATAAGGAAACAGAGAAATGATAAAAAAAAAAAACTGACCTGATCACATTGTGACGGAACTGTATACAATCGCACACAAGACATGTTCTTCTAAGTCCTGCTTCCTGTCTTAAAACAGACCCAGTGTACAGATCTGTGTTCAGGAAGGGTATTTTTGGGTTTCTACACACACAGCGAGTCTCAATGGCCAATAATGTTCCCTGTGTATGTGTGATTTCCAAATTGTATTACTGTTCTAGGCGGTGACAGGTTCACACCACTACCATATCTAAGTTCAAAGTCTACAGCTCAAAGATTGTGACAATGACACAAATATTTCGTAACCGTATAGTAAGCATCGGAAAAACGTATTTTCTGCAACACCTACGACCGTAAATTGAAGCGGATGTAGAAGGGTTGAGAATGAGTAATCACCGGAATGAAGTGCGTAAATGGCTCTGAAATAATGAGACCCTTGAGGATTTATTTATTGTACTTTATTTTTAATATAGCTCGTTAAGGGGAGTACTTACGCTATAAGTGGTGACGGGATTCCATTGCCACTCAAATTGACGAGCGTTGCTTCGTAAACTATATCACAAATATTACGACGACGTTATCTGAAAACCTCTCGTAGGAGTGAAAGACATAAACAAGACTATTCCGCAATTCAAGAGTTGAGAGCGAAGTCGTTAAAGGTTTCACGTTCGCACGATGTGCAAGTTTTGTCGACCATTCATAGGTGGCACGCAATACACAATAAAATAGTTTTTTTTTTACACTTTACAAACAGTTCTGTGGTGGCTAGTTTTGTGACACAAAAAGAGATGTGTGTTTACAACGTATGATACGTACATGCAACATTTGTGAGATGCATCGTTTGTAAGAAAAAATGCCATTTATTTATTTTGTAGCGTCTGAGCAAAGTATATTTGCGCTAGTACCTAAACTGAGTATTAGAAAAATCGGCATGGTAGTTCATTTTACTATGTTTGCGGACAAAACTAATTACATTAATTACTGTCCCACAGTAACTTTATCAACGTTTATAACACAAATAAAAAAAATCAATGCTAACATTTAAACACAATATCGGAACAAAACGTAAGAACTAATTATGTTTGCTGAGTTTGCTTTGTTTAAAAATTGCTGAAACGGGGTGCGATTTTTTCCCACTTCTGCCAATTTTAGAGTTCTAGAAAAACTGACCATAAACCAATATTTACCTTTGATACACGAAGGGATGAAAATCAACTAAGTAGCTATTTCTGCTTTAATAAATATTTGTAGTTTGGTTTCGTGTATATTTATATATTGTTATAATTACTTATAAGCACGTATTTAATTGTAAATATGCAGAAGTGTATTTTTAATGAAAAAGATACCTCAAATATACATATATAATAATACAAATTAACTTACATTGAGAAATTAAATTACATATATTGAAAAATAAAATTCTACAGGTAACTCTCTCTCTCTCTCTATCCCTCCCTATATATATATATATATATATATATATATATATACATACATACATACACACACATTTTTTGAAAACTAGGAATATTAAAGTTTTTTTATTCAGTTCAGAAATATTTGTTATATATATTTTAAACCACGCTTTTTCAGTTAAATTAAGACAATGTCTTTCACCTTCCGTTTGCTTTAATGTATAATGTTTTTATTTGTATGTTCCGTAATTATCCAAACTGTGAATTTGGTATGTTATTATGGGAAAATTACTAAATTTGATTTTATGTTTGCTTAAAATGGCATCTCACACAATTAGCTTTTTAGTTCCTTCAAACGATGCGACACATTGGCGATGTGACTAACCTTCCTGGTCCTAATTCGCATTTTCACCAACCTCCAAAATTACCCACAGCTTCACTTAAGCATAAATTTTGTGTTTCTGTTTCTGAAAATTATTCGACGACATAAAGGCAAAGCTAGACGATTGCAAAATGTGTTGCCACTGTACCTGGTTACCGACACTGCTGTAATTATAAATAGAGGCAGTGATATGTCGCTAAAAGATTTCGAGACAAGATACAGTCCAAAGNTACCGACACTGCTGTAATTATAAATAGAGGCAGTGATATGTCGCTAAAAGATTTCGAGACAAGATACAGTCCAAAGCACTGTAGGGTCGTTTAACATTTTTGATTGGCTAAAAAATGTTCTGGACCGTGTTAACCGTTTGCGCACGAATCATGAAGGTTTAGTGTCAAAGTTACTTAGTCCTGAGTGGCTTGGTGAAAGACGGACACGGCATCAGCAGCCAATGTAGGTATAACAACAGCTGAGGTGTGTGTGTGTGTGTGTGTGTATAGTATTGAAGTCTACTGTGTGCTCAGATTTTTACGCGAAAAGTCACTGGCCCTAATTATAAACCAACAATTATTTGGACATTTCTTGAATTCACAATGATACCCCTGACTCAGATTTCTTGTTCATTATGATATGCATAAAGTCTCNTATTTGGACATTTCTTGAATTCACAATGATACCCCTGACTCAGATTTCTTGTTCATTATGATATGCATAAAGTCTCTAAATATAAATAGTATAAAAACTTTAAGTACAGGCTCAACTACTCCACATCAGCTCATCTTATCTCTCTCAGGTAATCTCCACTTCGCCCGGGAAAAAATCCCCTTTAGTACGAATTCATCCTTTATCCCATTAACATATGATCAAAAACAAAAAAAAGGTTGGTAAATTTGAACAATTCTCTTCGTTGAAACCTAAATAAGCCATTATGTTCATTACCAATAACAATTTTAGTCAGGTAATTTTAAGGTTTTAGCCTTTCAACCGCTATAAAAATATGTTTTTGTGTTTGTACATGCTCATTCTTCACACGGCGACAATAAAGTAGCTGAATGTCTGATCAAGGAAGGCAATTTGTGTAGACACGAAACAGGCGCACAATTATAGTCCATTCATGATTACTTACTATTATTCTGAACCCTTACTAAAGTCCTACTTCCAGGCTATTTCTCCTCCTAATGCAAGCAAACCTTAAGCAAGTCAAGAAAATTACGCCAAAGGGACAACGTAGTGAATTCGTGCGCACTCAGCTTAGTAATATTTTGTATGTGAGAACTATTTCTTACCAGGCATTACCAACACACCAATTTTCTCCGTGTTTTTGTATATAATGTTTATAAATTAAATAATATAATTTAGAGATAAAATCTATGCAAATGTTCAAGTTCCCCAAAAATTAGATACTTTTTTTTTGATAACGGAAGTATATAACGCTCTTGTATACATCGTATATCTAGGAAACGTGCAAACATGTCATGCATGGGGTGNTTGATAACGGAAGTATATAACGCTCTTGTATACATCGTATATCTAGGAAACGTGCAAACATGTCATGCATGGGGTGATTTTTCGAAGGTGTATTTCGAAAAGTGTGAAGATACTGCGAATAGGTTGTACCTGGTTACTGTCGTGATTGGTTCAGTCGTTTCCTGACACACACTGCGGGACTATGAATTAGCGATACACGTGTGAAAGGGACCCAGCGAATTACGTTATACCTAGTACACAGGATAAAGGGCTCGTCATGGAGTCAGCAATGAACAAATGAACAGCGCTTGTGGTCTGTGAAAAATTGTCGAGATCAGCCTCTTCGTCGAATGAACTCGTGAAATTTAAGGCAACTGATGAGTCGAGGTATTAACACTTATACGTTTGGGTCTTATGTCTTGTGTCGCACCGTTGTACAGAGAGTCGAGATACGAGAAGAAATACTGATTTAAGTGAGCACTGAATAACACTGATACCGCCTATACAGGATGATTCTAAAATCATGGGACAAACATTGAGGGGTGGTACAGCTCACTAAAACAAACAATTATTGTAGAGGAATGTATGGGCGGGAGTAACGTGTTGAGGCACAAACACAAAAATAACAAATGAAATGCAACACATTGTTTATTTACGTCGCCGCTAAATGCCTTTTTACAGCAATGTTTATAATAATTTCTCAAAATTGCTACCACCGACAGTAATGCAAGCTTGGTAGCGTCAGTGGAGTGATTGGGGAACATATTCAAATACGCCGGATATTTCACGCACGCCACCATTGTCAGCCAACGACGCCATATGTAGAGGTCGCCAAGCATGCGTGACTGTTGGTGGATGATTTTCCAGGAACTGTTTTAACATTTTCTGTACGGAATCACTCGTTACGTATGCTGCTAATGAACTTTTATGTTTCCGTTAATGTGCTATATTTTTGTGTTTGTGCCTCAACGCGTCACTTCCGCCCATATATTCCTATACAATAATTATTTTTTTTAGTGAGCTCTACCACCCCTCAATGTTTGTCCCATGGTTTTAGAATCATCCTGTATACTAATTGTTTATCTGTATTTATCTGTATTAGTGGTTAGTCTGGAAATAGCCCTATATAAAGTGAACTGCAGCCGCTCAAGTCAGTGAAATAACTTCACTTGCCAGAAGGTTGGCGAAACGTATTTCGCACACGACAAATTTTTTTTTCGTTATTGGCTGTTGTGTCTATTGTGCCAATCAGAATTATGATACGGTAATACTATGTGCAAAATACTCAATGTAAATACGGATACTATGTATAATGCATATACTATGTACACATATACACTTTAATATAAATCATATATGCTATATATACTTTGCTATATACCTACCGGATGTTTATGGCCAACACCGACAAACTGCGAAACGTCATTCATTCCTTACGAAAAATTATACGGAAACGTGTGTATTAATTTTCTTCTAAATGGTTTATTAAGGGAGTTATGTGCACCAATAAACTAATTTTAAAATGTTTTTTGTTCAAGGTATTATAAAATACTTGCGATTAAGTAATATACCAGTGAATGGTGTTCTGTAGAACGGAGATCTTACACCTCTGGAAACGCGGTTGGTAATATCACCCCCCCCCCTCCTTCATAGTGAAAGTGGGTGTTGGCATGTTTATTTTTGTATAAAATGTTGTAACCGTAAGATGTAAGGGATCTTTTTTAATAAGACATCTTATGAATCATTAAATTGATTAAATTAACAAAAAGGTCGTCTTCTCGGAACATTCTCAGGTGAACAGTTTTCGAAATACCCATCCGTAACTCTCAAAACGGAATGACTGTTGCCTGACAGGGACGTAACACACCATTTACAAGAACGAAATTTAAATTAGGATTTTGTATCGTTAATATTTTCGAGAGAAATAACCTGCCGGAATTTGTCGATGTTATCAAAAACACCCGGTAAATTATCCTATTTATGTATACATTTGCTATGTGCTATGTAGTATACAATATACTTTATAATATGACGTCCAAAATGATAAGCCAATGAAAAATGCATTATCCAATCTAAAAAGTATCAAAATACCACAGTATTCTCGAAAACGTACCGTCAGAAATTCTTCGGTATTTTTCCAGTATCTCTACTGCTAGAGGGTATCCTAGAGTATAGAGGATATTTTGCAGCATGCATGCATGCATGCGGCAGCCAGTCAGACACAAGACGTATTTTCTAAGGCCTCGCTCCGCGGCTAATAGACAACTGGGTACGCTTATTTCTTACTAGGTATTGTCAACATACATATTATCTCCCTGTTTTTTTTCCATATTAATTACAAACTAAATCTGTATTATGATTTGTAGACAAACTATAAGAGAAAATTCAATTTAACTAAATAATAAGGTAATTTTACAATAACAGAAGTACATAACGTTTTTGATAGATTACAAATTTAGGAAGTAACTAAACACGTCATACGTGAGGTAATCTTTCTAAAGGTTTGTTTCAAAGAGTGTGAAGAAACAGCGAACAGAATATATATATATATATGTATATATATGGTTGTAAGGGAAGTATAATTAATTATGTACATTTTACACAGCAGAAATCAGCGTTCAATATGGAAATCTCTCGCTGATGAGAGACATATTTCGTTGTCATGACTAAATTCCATAGAGTCTTTAACAGCTGGTTTCAGTAACATCAAAAAACACTTTTTTTTGTCCTGACCTACGGCAGTGTGTTATACCGAAACTGGTACAGTTCCAAACAATAAATTTGTTAGTCGTAACATCTAGAATTACATTTTTATAAAGGCCTGGAAGAGTTAGAAAGGGTCAGTTTAAACTTGCAGTTCAGTCGCAATGGATGTCATTCGAAGAGCCACCGTACAAAAGTGTTACTGATTCGATCAAAGTCGGTCTCAACCATCTTCGCCAGACAGCACGAAGCAACGCATGAAATGGAACAACGCTACACTGTTAGCCTCGCAGGAATCAGACGTTGTTTTGCAGACTGAATCATGCACCACCCTCTTTCATTCTGCTTTCATTTTTTCTATACTTTGTCCTATACTGAATTCATTTTGGTGTTAGCCCAAATCGTTCGTCGTATGTCTACTATAAAAAAAACAGTTAAAAAAAAGGCGATGGCACCAGTTGTGGGTTGAACAGTTATATAATTTGGTAAAAGTTAGTAGTAACAAAATTGCGTGCTCCAACATTTAGTAAAAAACACTGAACAATAAATGCCTGCATACTCGTATTCTATGTTAGAATCACGACCATAAGTAATTTTTCTTATTTTCACGCTTTTGTAGGTTATACGTTCCACGTATGTCAGGATATAAACAAAAGGATAATATCCAAAATTAACAGAAATTTTTCATCGTAAGCACAGGAGCGATTTTACTTGCTGGTATTTCTTCCCTCTTTCTATTTCAGATTCCAAGTACGTAAGCGTAAATCTCTATGATTTCCTGGGAGGCTAGGGGGCGGAGGAGGGGGAGTGGTTAAGAACAATTGCGGTACGTGACACTTGCAAATGAAGCTATAGTGTGTTCAAGGTAAACTGAGCACTTTAGAAAGCCCTGCTGTGGATATGCCTCCTCATTACATTGTATCCTTCCGCCATAAGAAAATTTAACATTGTCATGAGTCTTATCACTTCATTAATGCTCCATCATAGTAAAATTGTGAAATTGTTATTTGTATGCAAATTCTTACTATAATGTGAATAAAAACAAGAAACACTAACCTCATTGGACATTAATTTAAACATTAAGATCGCAATACAACGCTGAGTCTTAAGAAAATTTCATTCCTTCGCTACCAACTTAACGGGGAGCCTGCATGCCAATGTTCACTGTAACATATATGTAGTTACGGGCCGTAATTTTTTCAAAGGTTGTATTCGAAAGTGCTGACTATACCGTGAATGGCCTATAATCTTGTATACTTGCATGCTGCGTCCACAGAAAAAGAATTAAATGAAGGGGGTTTAGGTGTTTGTGCTTCTTGGAAATTTCGAAATATATAATTCAGAATGCTATTGCAATATTTAGTTTATTAAAAATTCTAATTATATGGGTTTAGGTACCACCAGTATCAACGCCCAAGCTACAGCATGTATCTAAATTACACGGACAACGTTGAACGAACCTAACAGGAACACCCAAAAAATAAGAACGAAATTTCCTTAAAAAGATTTGCTCCAATTTGTTAAAAAATAAAGTGAATGGATAAGAGATTGTATTAGACTTGCCCTGATTTATGGATCTGCAGTCTTGGCCAACGAAGGATAGAACCAAAAAGCTAAGTTGAAAAAAAAAAAAAAATTCCACCCGAGTTAAGATCATTATTCTGGTTTTTGTCCCGAATTCTATTACGAGCACGAGTGTTTACAACCACGTAATACGTTCGTGTGCACCGTTCTTGTGTCGAGTCTGCTGTTTGTAACGACGAGGACGACTTGTCGCGTGTTCGGTGTTATCGACATTAACAATTCATAAATGAGAAGTGAAAAAACTTTCGCACATTAAATTACTTGTGAAGAAGACGCCCAAAACTTTGGGCACTTATTCCTTGGTGTGCACAAGGCCGGCTATAAATATTCTTCATGTGCAACAAGCCTTGAATCGTGGACACTAGAAATAAATCGGTTAAAGCGATACCTTCTGAAACCCTTAGTACTGGGTGCCATTTTTTTTAGCACACGTCTGTGTTAGTTTGTTGCGTAAGCTTCCTTATCCCAATTAGTTAGTGGTAAAAGCTCGGGGCCCTGAGAATTTAAATAAAAATTAATCAATTTTCATTTTATTCCGTTTCCCTTTGTTCAAAATACGTACTTTCTCCTTGCTGAACGTTTTTCAAGTATTTCATTATGCACCAGCTAGCATTCAGACGTAACATATCTCCATGTTTTGTAACTAGATTAGATTTTATTTTGTTGTGTGTGGCATAACCTTATAATATAACTTAACCTTTATCTACGTAGAATAGGCCCCTACTATATTTATGGAAGTACTAATGAAACGTGTTACTAATCTGAATAATTCGCTTAGTCATACACCGAGAAGATGATTTAGTTGCTGGTACCAAGTAAATTTACTTGGAAATCGTTGGTTTACTTTGAACAAGGTTTTGTTCACGCAACCATACTGCTCTTGCTCGAAACATCCGCGTACATACGCTTGAACCAAATAAAGTATTTAAGTATAATTTATTGGGCCGAGCGCTTTTTTGGTTGCTTCGACATCATCAGTATGTACCTAGTACACACAACCATTTCACGAGGACGTGATCAACTAATGGTATGGTTCTCTTAAGTTTCAAATAGATCACGATCTATTCAGATCATTAGTTCGTTTAACCACTTCAATCTCCATTTTCATGATCGAGGACATGTTGTACATGGTTTTAATACCAGCTACGAAAAAAGTTTTTAACCTGGTAATGTTCGGTCGTTGAGTAAAGTGTTAGACTTATCAGAAATACCTTACACTGTTAGAAAAAATGTCCGTAAAATTACTGAAAATACCGGTTACATTTTATCCAGACGACTGCGTTAAATTACGGCCTCTTCTTCTTTTTTTTTTTTTTTTTTTAATAACGCCCTCTCCGTAAATTTACGGAACGTGTCCACAAACTTATAAGTTTTTTTATCTGCTCTTTATAAAAAAAGGGCAACAAAAAAGTTTTACTTTCGTTATGTGTGTAATTCATTGTGTATAAAAATGACTAAAAAAATTTAAAAAAATTGTCCGTTAGTGGGATTTGGACTCGGAAAAAATTGGTCTAACCCACTGTACACTCACCTACCACTTTTTTTTTTTTTTTTACAAGAATTAGTGTTGCAAATACGAGATTTGCGCATAACCATGCGTGTCCTTCTTAGTTTATAGTCGTGTTAGAGTGTTTGCGATTTTGTTTTTGTTTTATTTCAGCGTTACAAACAAGGGTAATAAAAAGAGTTTTGTTTTCGTAATGTATTTCACTGTTCATAACAGATAAATTTAAAAAAAGTTTAAATATTTTGTCTTGAAAAGGTATTTGAACGAGATGCAAAAAAAAAAAAAAAAACAATAACTCGAACTACTCACCTACCACACCTTTACACGAAAGAGTTTGTAAATAAGGATGTATTAGTTTCAAGCAGTGTTAGAGCGCTTGCTATATTTGTGGTTTATAAAACTAGGTCACGAAAAACTTGTTTTGTTTTCATTATGTGCGTGTTTCACTGTTTTGTGCTGTAGAGGAATATGAACAAGAATGAACGAACTGCCACTCCATGAGTGGTTCGCCACTCACCTACTACTGTTTTACACGAAGTAGTATCGTGAAGATAGGATTTTATACGTTTCAGTTAACTTCTGCATTGTTCGTGTCTCAAAATCGAAGCCATAAAAATACCTTCCGTATTTTATATTTACGGAGCTCATTTCCGTTATTCGTCATTACTGAATGTCTTTCCGTAACTTAACTCTACATCTCCGTAAAAGTTTCCGTAAATCTACAGAAATTTCTAACAGTGTAGAGTTGTGATTCTGGTTGCGTGATCGATTTTTTTTTTTTTAATATTCACCAAAATTGCATATAAATAACTTAGCATTATTCCAGATAACGAAAATAGTGAATATTTTACCAAATGGCCTGTGAAAAATTGTTTCCACAAAGCTTTTCTTTCTTTGCAACAGCATATCTGTTTCAAACAACCGAGTTGCTTTGCCTACGTGAAACTACACAGCAGATTTTGCCGTAATAATTTTTTTTTTTTTAACATTACATTTTGGTACCTTAATAAACCGTTTATTTGTCTCTATTTAAAAATATAATTTTTTGACGAGGACAATTATTGTTTGTCCCAAGCATTTTTTTCTTTCGGCTTCTGCCAGGAATGTCAGACAGGAGGTGATGTAGCCCGGGTTCGACGTGAGTAATGGTATTTTGAAGCACGGAGTCGGTGATTAGGTTTTGCTATATGCAGTTATTCGGAAGTCTCGGCTCTAGGCTGAAGATGAAGCAATGCTGATCATCCACATACGTATGAGCAAATTACTGACGAATTCGCTATCGACTGAAAAAGGATGCGTGGGAACTGGAGGTGTCGTGGACCATGTTGCACCACACACCGTCCGACTGCGTACGAAGAACATAAACGCATAACGAGTTGTACTCTAATAAGAAGTGATTATAATTTTTCCGAAGGTGTCCTGAATGCAACGACGTGACTTTAGCGAAAATTACATTAACTTACAATTTTCTTTGACAGGGTCTTGAAAAGTGACTTTTGATGAGTGCTTTACCTTCATCCAAAAATATGTTTTCTTCGAAGTAGGTAACATATAAACCCCCCTGTTTCTGAGAATTATGATAGGCGGTGGATGTACGATGACTTTTGCTCATATACCGAATATCCTGACATTTATTATTTCATTTAGGCGAGTGTCTTAGGGTTTTTTTTTACATGTGTTAGAATTGTATCGTAACGGCAGTTGTGCAACTGAGGAGAGAAATCCGCAGTTTGAATGAAAATGCGACGGAGGATTCAAAAGCTTCACTGCTGGTTGGAGAAGGAAGACAGGATCTAGAAAACTAACCGACTGGATTTAAGGACCCTCATGATGAGTCGGTTTATCTTGATGCCGAAGACGAAGCAATCCATTTTTGGCATAATAAAAACCTTTGCAGTTATTTATGAGCTTCAGATAATAATTTTTAAAAAAATTTTAGTGTCGTACTTGCTTGAGCACATTTACCTTACTTTAGATATTCTTTTTGCTTGTCCAATTAAATAGGTGGCGGTATTACTAATATAACCAACCATTTATGTTAGAGCGTGGCGCGGGTTTGTTATTTTGACTGACCACACATTAGTATGAAAATAATATTGCCCAGTACCAAATAATTTAAATCTTTTATTAATAAACGCATTATGTCCTTGGGCACTGTTCTGTTCACAGGTCACTAGACTTTCTGTTTAAATTAAGTAACATCTTAAACTCTGATTAATGTTTAAGAATAATAGTTTGACAATTATTTTATTTGCAGATACCCATTTCGGCTTCAATTTCAAGACTGACTGGAAGAAAATATTACGTGGAAACCATGGAAGACTTATTAGCGGTCTTCAAGCAAATGACTATCTGTAGGGTCAGTGACTTTTCGCGTAAAAATCGGAGCACACAGTAGACTTCAATACTATATACACACCTCAGCTGTTGTTATACCTCCATTGGCTGCTGGTGCCGTGTCCGTCTTTGACCAAGCCACTCAGGACTAAGTAACTCCGACACTGAACCTTCGTGATTCGTGCGCAAACGGTTAACACGGGCCAGAATATTTTTTAGCCAATCAAAGAAGTTGGACTACCCTACAGTGCTTTGGACTGTATCTTGTCTCAAAATCTTTTCGCGAAATATCACTGCCCCTACCTATCTGACTGCTTTCCTGGCTCCGACAAAACCCGGAGAAATTATATTAGCAAGCTATGCAAACACTTTTGAAATAAAAAAAATTTGCCTGTTAGCTGCAAGTGCTACGTTGACGTAAAATTCACTTGACGTGGCATGCTCTCGGTGTATGTGTCAGGTAATTAGGAAATTTAGTTTTATTTGTTCATCTCTCATTAAAAAATAATTGTTCTATAGCTTGGTGACACCTAAACTATAAAAAAAAAAAATAAGTTTTGTTCGCTTTATGGAGACGAGAAAAAAAAGAGTTGGCGTGATTGTAGCATATCTGTGTTAACAACAATATCACGTGATCGGCGCATGGTGGGTAAGTATGTTAGGGCTCGAAGTCTCGTGAGCAGCGAGATTATTAGAGGCGAGGCAAGTCACTCAGGGTAGCTGCCCGAAAGCCGAAATCAGGGTGGCCGGACCAGGAATCGAACGCACGTCCTCCCGTTCCCCGCTGCTCCGCTTCGCTGGCTGATTGGTGGAAAGATGAATGCAATTGCAACTACGGCAATGTTAATATTCACACGTGGTGGCAGGAAAACTTAACTAGGCGGGGCGAATAAAAATAAAAAATATTTTACCGTTAACGAAATACAAGTGCAAATTTTTTTTAAGGTGTCTGTAAAAAGGAATGAAGACAGCGTTACAAGAAATATTCTAGGCAGATGACTTACCATCGTTTCTGCGTCACTTGTATGTTTACATCGATAGTTTTCGTGGTGTTGCGGGGTACTCGGACTGCGCTCGGCAGTCGTAGTCCTTAGCTACGATGGTGGTAAAGTGAGGCGGAGATCGTGCAGCTACGAAACGCATATAGTCTATGCAGGGTTACTTCCAACTTTCCTGAAGCCCCGCTGAAGTTCTACTTCAAGGATAGTCCTCCTCCGCCTCATGCAAACGAAGCTCGATCTATGCCTGGAAAATTTCTCCGAAGGGACAACCCAACCCATTCACGGGCAATAAGTTTAATAATAATAATAATAATAAGAACTATTTCTTACTAGGCATGACCAGAACACTTGTTTTCTCACTTTTGTATTCATGTTAATTATAAATGAGGAATTATAATTTGTAGATAAAACAAAAGTTAAAGTTCAATTTAACAGAAAATAAGGTACTTTTCCTGTGTTAACACAAGTGTTAAATTCTTGTGATACATGACATATTTGGAAAACAATCAAGCGCGTATACCATNCAAGGATAGTCCTCCTCCGCCTCATGCAAACGAAGCTCGATCTATGCCTGGAAAATTTCTCCGAAGGGACAACCCACCCCATTCACGGGCAATAAGTTCAATAATACTTTGCATAAGAACTATTTCTTACTAGGCATGACCAGAACACTTGTTTTCTCACTTTTGTATTCATGTTAATTATAAATGAGGAATTATAATTTGTAGATAAAACAAAAGTTAAAGTTCAATTTAACAGAAAATAAGGTACTTTCCTGTGTTAACACAAGTGTTAAATTCTTGTGATACATGACATATTTGGAAAACAATCAAGCGCGTATACCATNCTTTCCTGTGTTAACACAAGTGTTAAATTCTTGTGATACATGACATATTTGGAAAACAATCAAGCGCGTATACCATGGGGTGATTTTTCAAAGGTTTGATTCATAAAGTGCGAAGAAACCTCGAATAGACTATAGAGTTGAGTAGAGAGGTTTCGGTCAGCGAGTAACAGCGAGGTATTGAGCGGCAGTGAGGGTGAAATGAGGTGAAGATGGAGCAGTTTCGGAATGCATTGGAGGGGGAAACTGGAGTACCCCGAGAAAATCCACATCCCGGTGGCAACGTCCACCACGCTTTCCACTTGCGAAAATCCGTTAAATGACTTCGTCTGGAATAGATCTCAGGTTTTCTGTGGTGGTAGGTGAGAGGTCTGATAATCACACCATACTTTCGTTCGAGTTAAGGATCGAAGTAATATCGACTGTTGTATGCGACATGAGACGCCCACGGTTCGTCCGTTAACTGAAGGTTGTGCATCCTTGGACGTAACCCTACAACGGGCAAGGCGAGACCGCGTGAGGCACGTCGTGTTTGCCGTCCGTAAGTTTAATTGGCCTTCCCGGAGAACGCAATTTCTCTACCGACCCTTCGCTTCATTGTTCGCACTCGAGGGCCTCGACAAAAAAAAAGAAGCAGAAGAAGTAAAACCGGCGCACGGGGCCGATCTGAAGGAAAATGACGCCAAATTACAGATGCGGCCGAGGGCGAAGGCTGATCAAGATTCTGGTCGGGTCTGGCCTGGGCGATGATGTACGGCCAGACGTGACCATTCGTAACAAGCGTACACTAACTGTGGGACTATACTGCGACGACCCGTCAACACGCGGTCGCAATGCGAGCAGCTTGCTCCAAGGCCATGGTTGTCGGCCGAGCTACACGGTCGCTGTTTCCCCAGATTGTAGGGATGCGTCCACTGCTTTCACGTCTCCTCATTACTCAGTCAGTGCGTCCGTGCATTCGAGAAAGTGGTGGCATTCGAATCCTTCTGCTACCAGCGCATGCTATCATTATCTCGTTATGCGGCCTTGAAGTGCTTTCTCGTAAGAAGCGCGGCTGGTCGTGAGTCTGATTGCATGGCTGTCATTCGGGAGGTCGCTAGTTCCATCCTGGTACATCGCAATGGTGATGTATAGGGACAGGAGCATTTCGCGAATTCGTTTTTAGAACAAACTAGACTTCAAACATATACATAGTTCTGTCATGTCTGCAATTGGATCATGGCTAGGGCCAATGACTTTTCCCGTAAAAATCGGAGCACAAAGTAGACTTCAATACTATATACACACCTCAGCTGTTGTTATACTTCCATTGGCTGCTGGTGCCGTGTCCGTCTTTGACCAAGCCACTCAGGACTAAGTAACTCCGACATTGAACCTTCGTGATTCATGCGCAAACGGTTAACACGGGCCAGAACATTTTTTAGCCAATTTAAGAAACTGGACGACCCTACAGTGCTTTGGACTGTATCTTGTCTCGAAATCTTTTCGCGAAATTTCAGTGCCCCTAATCATAGCTTATTAGACACGCCCAGGTGAACTCTGAGCCAATAACCGACCTGCAAGGGAACAAGGACCGAATCCCCTGCTTTCGGGTCTGAGTTAAATCTGGCTACACACTGGGGAAGTGACCAATAAAAAGAAAAATGAGGCTCGAAAATACACAGGACCGTGGAGTCTAGCCTACAGGTCGTTTAAAACGCGAAATTTTCCTGTCCCTAATGATGAATTGATTTTTAATCTCCATATAATAATATTTATTTTCATGATTGTTTACACACAATGACATGATATATATTACACAAAGTACAACAAGAACGCAACATTCCAGGCATAGACAAAACGCTCTTCCGTCGTACAGGAAGTAATACAATATGGTATAAAAGGACACACTCGAGCAGTGACTGAAACAGACAAAAAAAAAAAAAAAAAAAAAAGCAGTTGCATGAAGGGAGTAACCAAGACCTCAGAAATGAGAATTCAATAATTGCAAACAAAAACACACCAGGGATGACTAAACGGAAAAAAGGTGTAGTAGATACAACGATTTAAATATAAAATAGACTGGAGACAACACAGTGACAGTATACACAAAACCATAAAAGAAGGTAATTTTTTTTTATCAATTATGCACAGGCAGGAATGGCAGCGACACTTATTTACACGCTGCCAAAAATGTGCAGCGACATTGAGCAAAATGTAAACAAAATGAAAAAGTTCGAAGGAACTGCAAACAGGAAAGGAACAGCTGGGGTAAGAGAAGAACGTTTGCAACTGTGAATCACGGTTATCCGGCACCTTGAAACCATAGGCGTGAAACATGTCGTAAAAACGGCGAGAGAAGGCAAGAGAAAGAAAGAGTGGCTGCATAAGGGGTTAATAAAGGCAAAGAGGACTACAATTCAAATGAATGGTGATGGAATTTGTCATGTATTTTACCTTCCACCCCCCAAAAATATATCTGCGCAGTTCCCTAGCAAGAACATTTCTGATTTCAGACCTCGCTATGCTACGCTCCTGATTAACGTCGGTGCATTTTTCCAGTTAACTGAGCATTTTTGGAACCCTGCTTAGGATATATTTTTCTGTCCCTGTTGTATCCTTCCACCGTAAGAAAACGTAACAATGCCATGAACCCGATCACTATCTTCGTGGGGAGCTAGCGAAACCGTAAAATTTTCATGTAAGTAAATAGGTTACCAACAAGCTATTTATTACTCTTACGAGCAGAAAAGAAAACATAAATTAAAAAAATTAATTTAACGTCTATAAATAGGGGCAGGGATATTTCGCGAAAAGATTTCGAGACAAGATACAGTCCAAAGCACTGTAGGGTCATCCAACTTTTTTGATTGGCTAAAAAATGTTCTAGCCCGTATTAACCGTTTGCGCACGAATCACGAAGGTTCAGTGTCGGAGTTACTTAGTCCTGAGTGGCTTGGTCAAAGACGGACACGGCACCAGCAGCCAATGGAGGTATAACAACAGCTGAGGTGTGTATATATAGTATTGAAGTCTACTGCGTGCTCCGATTTTCACGCGAAAAGTCACTGGCCCTCTCTATAAGTCACCTTTTAATATGACGTTAAATACGTGGAGATGCGTTTACCATACAGCTGCCAACTTTACCGGCAACATGCCAATTAACGTTTCCATTTAAATATGTGCATTTACGAGAAGGGTTTTTTTTTTTTAAGGTTGATTTCAGAAGAGCCCGATCAACCGCGAACCAGCCATAATGAAGATATTATTACTACACAGTTTTTCACACGCAAACATACAAAACTTTCTGCACAAGGAAAACTAACTTGACTCTTGGATAAAAGCTTAAAGGTGGCTTGATACTTTAATTAGGCTTGATACTTTAATTAGGCTTGATACTTTAATTAGGCTTGATACTTTAATTAGGCTTGATACTTTAATTAGGCATGATACTTTAATTAGAACGCGCAAAATTCACTTTATTCTCTGGCAACAGACTAACTTGATTTTACATGTTCATCTGACTGACGCGTTTGGCTGGTAATTTGTCCGGCATGCTCTGAAGTACTCTCCAGCCAATGACAAACGTTGGACGGTGTTGTGACCTATCAAGTGCCACGCGGTCNCTGCCAACTTTACCGGCAACATGCCAATTAACGTTTCCATTTAAATATGTGCATTTACGAGAAGGGTTTTTTTTTTAAGGTTGATTTCAGAAGAGCCCGATCAACCGCGAACCAGCTATAATGAAGATATTATTACTACACAGTTTTTCACACGCAAACATACAAAATTTCTGCACAACGAAAACTAACTTGACTCTTGGATAAAAGCTTAAAGGTGGCTTGATACTTTAATTAGGCTTGATACTTTAATTAGGCTTGATACTTTAATTAGGCTTGATACTTTAATTAGGCTTGATACTTTAATTAGAACGCGCAAAATTCACTTTATTCTCTGGCAACAGACTACCTTGATTTTACATGTTCATCTGACTAATGCGTTTGGCTGGTAATTTGTTCGGCATGCTCTGAAGTACTCTCCAGCCAATGACAAACGTTGGACGGTGCTGTGACCTATCAAGTGTCACGCGGTCAAACAGACGTAACGTCTTCGTATACGGGTCAGCTACAAATTAACTCGCGGGTTTTTCTCAGCTAATGTACAGAACACTGAAACCCATCCTGTCACCAACACCAATGACTGGGGGCCAGTGACTTTTCGCGTAAAAATCGGAGCACACTATAGACTTCGATGCTATATACACACCTCAGCTGTTGTTATACCTCCATTGGCTGCTGGTGCCTTGTCCGTCTTTGACCAAGCCACTCAGGACTAAGTAACTCCGACACTGAAACTTCGTGATTCGTGCGCAAACGGTTAACACGGGCCAGAACATTTGTTAGCCAATCAAAGAAGCTGGATGACTCTGATGTTTACGCGAAATGTCACTGGCCCTATGTATAATGCTTAAAGAAGTCATTGTGTCATACATGATTTTACAAGCCAGTGCGGGAAAAAAAAAAGCAGGGCATAAAATCTTAAAAAAAAATTTATTGCACTTTTAATTATCATAATTACGCCTCGAACATCGTTCCATCGACGCTAAATTGATAATTTATTTGTACCTGAAAACAAAACTCGCACGGATATAGCTTCATCGTTCCGCTGGTGTTCAGGGTCTTACAAAGCACTACAGAACCAACAACAACGCTTTTCCTGCATACAGATTTATTTTCGTTTTCAACCACACAGCGTAAAAGAACCAACTTTGGTCTTCGCACTAGAGTGGAAATATAACGAAATATGTTCACGTGTTGTTTAACATTCTGTCGTGAACTGGATTTAGCAAAACGTTGGCTTAGACTATTATTTTATTTAAATATGGCAACTTAATCGAAAAAAAAAAGAAAGATTGGAGATTGTTAAAAATATTAATTTTAGACCTTCCCTGCACAATTTCCTTACGGAAAAGACAAAAAATTTGCTAAGTTCTTTTGTCTTTTGATAACAGTTATTTTTGTTTCGCACTTAAATTCGTAAAGTTTTTCAATTGAAATAAGCTTGCTTATGGACGTTCAATGCCAAACACAGTTGTATTGTTATTGTTTGGTTATCTAAACACCCTTGGAGGGCGTGAATAATAGGTACAAAAAAAAGTAGTACTTAAAATGTGCCAGTGCTCATAGCACCACTTTGAAGTTGTGAGTGAAAAAAGGATAAGACACAAAAAAATAAAGAAAAACCAACTATTTTATAATAATAATTTATTATTATTTTGTAATTACAATTTCAGAAGAAGGCAGTTCATCACATAATGCGATATATCTCAGTTCTCTCAGTTTACAAATTATTGAAGATAGCTCAACAATGCGCGAGAAATACCCACGTTTTTGAAGGTCAATCAAATTTTTTTAGTATATCAACAAGTTCGTTGGGGTCTTCGGGAAATAAGTAGCTAGTATTCTCGGCGTCTTCTGCCTACTTCGTGTCGCTCATTGCAGCAAATGTGATGGAGGGGTGTGTCAGTGCATCTAGAAAATCACTGTCTTCATGTTCATTTTCATCTATGCTATTTTCATAATCATCTTCATTTCCTGTTTTGTATTCTTTATTAAATTTGCTTTTATTTGTGGCAGGAGCTGTATGCTCATCAGTATTTAGAGCCGAAGACCATTTATTTTGAAGTTCGTCGACTTTACTCGAACGTATTGCAAGTGTACATTCTGCGCAAACCGACTCTGCTGCACACATTCCGTCTTTACCAATAACTGTCTCGTCATAATAAGCTGTATAATCGGTGCCCATCGATGCAGCAAGAGGTATTGCCGGAGACACTTGCTGACTCCCAGTAGACGAATCCTTGCAGATCTCGGTACGTTATTTCAATGTATCGCCTTGGAAAAACTGTATGGGACCAAAGTCGTAATGTTTCATCACGCGAAAATGACTCTTCGTATTCTTCTTATTCGTAATTCATCTTCGTGGTATGACGAAAGAGCGCTTCCAAATCGATGTTCACCTCACGGTGTCAGAACGTCAACTGCAACTTATTCTATATAAATATGGTTCTTTTTACGGTAAAGAGCTTAGCTTGTGCCCACAAAAGGCCTTCCTTCCACCATAAAATTTATATGTTCAAATATATGGGAGCACTCTGAGGAAACCCACATACTCGTTCACCCCAGAAGAAAAAATGCAGAGAATTATGCATACATATATATAGAAATTTAAAATTATTTAATATGTATTTATATATAAATATGTACAGGTATATAAATATGTAAATAAAAATATTGTAAATTAATTCTTTACTTAATAATGTATATATAAATATGGGAATATAAAATTATTTAAAATTTCCTTATTTATATATACATATGCCTACAAGCAAATTCAAATAACATATTGTTATTTAAGTGCCTACAAAGAAATAGTTCTTATGCAGAATATTTCAGGCAGGAATGTGGTGCGCTGTCTTTTTGGTGTAATTTGCTAAACTCTGTTGAACTTTGTTTGGATGAGGTGGAAGAATATCCTTGTAGTAGAACTTTAACGGGGCTTCAGAAAAGTTGGAAGTAACCGTCAATTGACTACACTAATTTTTTTTTTAAAATGATAAACCAGCACGATTTAAAATTCTCGGAACGGGTGCAACACCTAGAAATGGTGACTGACGGTATGTTGCCAACAGTTTGATGAGATTTTGTATCGGCACAACCGTAGTCATTTGCACGCATTACTCCTATTGCTAACGAAAAAAATGCTGGAGATTAACAAAATTTGACGTAGTGAATTAATAAAAGTCTGCAATTTTCAAGGGTACGATAATTCCAGATACATGAATTTTTCCTTTGCATGGAATAATAAATAATTTAGTTAATCTATAAATACTAAGTGAGTTCCCTGGTCGCTACCAGAACTATCGTTCTGCCACTTCGTAACGTCTGTGCGCGCAGGAAAACATTTTCAGCGTTGTGTGTGGTCAAGAAGTTTGACTTCACACGTTCCTCTTTCGAAAGGAAACTGCAAGTCACAGTTGAGTATCTTTATTGTACTTCTCTTTAAAGTGGCATTTAGCGGACAGCGCGAACCAGAATTGTGCAGTTACAGTAGGCGAATTAAGTGTACACTGCTAAGGTTGATTCTACTCAGGTTAGGAACAAAACGACTTTTCTTATGGGAGAGTTTGGCATAGGGAAAATTTCCACCACTAGGTAAGCGCTAGTGTTCCAAAGAGGTCGCATTTAATTAAAAATTTTAAGCTACGAAAATAATAAAAGAGAAAGATTTTACTTAGTTTGGTAGTTATTTTATATTTTATTTAAAGATAATTGCATAAAATATTTTTTAACGTAGAGTATTAAAAAAAACCCGTACAAAATGAGACACTAGCGCTTACCTAGTGGCGAAAAATTTTAGTTGTCTAGCTAAAAGCATTGAGCTTCCCAACCTGACTAGAATAAATCTTAACACTTAAGGTAGTGTCATTTCCCCTCTGTGATTCACGGCGGTAATCTCGTGTCTCGTACTCGGCAGCCGAGTGCCGTTACATTAAATTATTGTTATTACTATATTTTACTTTACGAGACGAATAAAATCCATTCAGTTTCTCTCGTTTCCTTTTTATCTCACGTTCTTCGGTTGCGTGAGATGAATATTGCACACACTGGGCTTGAACCAGTGATTTGAATCACTGACGATAAAGTCACTGTGAATTCGGTTAAGTTTAATATCCTATTTGACGAATTCATCGATCGAAGATGGCGTAGACGTATTTTCGTCATATGCTCATGTTTTTTCTCATGTTTTCAGTTTTTTTTTTCAGCAGGCTCATCTGTCAATAAAAAAATATTTAGCGTAAATTGAAGATACCGTAGCTACACGACTTGTTCAAAGGAATTGTACTTACATTCCAGAATATGTATTTATGTAAATAATGTGCTAATCTTAGTCAAAATCATGTGGTTTTGTCAGTTATAGTGGCATAAATGCAGTTGAATGGTAGGACGTGTTAGTTGATTACTACGCAGCTGGAATGTGCACTCTTATTTTAGATGAAGTGCGTGGGGGAATCACACTCTCAATCCGAATCAGTGATATCAATCAGTGAAAAACCTTTCACTGAAATTCAGTTGATAAGCTACTGCTGACCGGCGAATCAAGCAAATAAACTGGGAACAAGTGATTTTATAGCAGTGACATTCGTGGCACTCAGTGTGGGAAATTGCAAATAAATCAGAGAAAAACAAACCACTATATTCATTACTTAGTTATTTGGCACTGATAATCAGTTTCTCAATTCTAACTGTTTTCACTGATTTGGCTCAATTCTCACTGATTGAAGTTTAGAGTGCAGTGAAAACCATTAGAAAGACGGTGATCTGAACAGCCTGATTCGTCGTAAACAAGTAGAAATCATTAGCAAACTCGTGAAACTTGGACAAAAATGAAGTCCGCAGTCTTTCATTTTCTTCGATCTGAGAATTTCCATAACATTTACTTATAATATGACCAAGCAATATTAAAAATTTTTTCTCGTTCTGAGCTTAACATGCCCTTCTGGAAACGACAGGATTAACCTGTTCAGATACCATATCCGCCCTCGTGGACACGTTGCAACTGAATGATAAGTTACTAATGACCGGTACTGCACACAGCGAGGCAAAAGTGCCCAGTATTTTGAGTCTTCCTTCTGGCGAATCCGATTTGTGCAATTTTCTACCTCTCTTCGACATGAATGGTTAATGCAGATATTATCAATCACGCAATGCGTTGTTTACTGGTTGCAAGATATATGACGAACACAAGTACAGCGCACACCAAAATATTACATGTTTGCATCACCTCAGTTTGCAAATAAGTTCTGGACTTAGCGCGTTAACGAAGCGAACATTATATGACTTCTCCAACAGTCACCTCAATCAATTAAACTGATGAANAAAAAAAAAAAAAAAAAAAAAATCTCTTTCACTTACTGATTCAGCGACATTTTTCACTTATTCGTCAACCATTTTATTTACTGTTTCTCTGTGATCTGTTTTTTTATGAGGGATCAGTTAAATAAGGTGTATCAAATTAAATTACAACTGACAAACTAATAAAAACCTTAAGAAATATTTTTTTTAAATGTGAGTTCCATCTTTTAAAATAGGCCTACCATTTTACAAGGCGACATGAACATTCAATCTTTCATTTCAATTTCACGTTTTCAATTTCGTTTTGACGTAACCATCGTGCTCGGTTTAACGGTTTAAAGTGCATTAAATGCGGTGAAGTGAGTGCATTCATACGTACTATTTGTTTTAACAATAATAATATTACCAATTAAACTAAAAACGAAAAGAAAGTACATGCGATTATTACTACATATTTTCGATAAAGACGTATTATACATATATATATATTCCCCCCTTACTGCCAAAGTTGGTTTGGTGGCTCGATTGGTGAGGTAACTATCTTAGATCGGGATAATATGGCTTAAATCCTGGACACTGTGAAGGTTTGCTGCATTTTTTAAATTACACAAAATTCTATGAACAGTGATTATCGGATATATGTTTATTTATCGTGATGATTTGGCTAAATTCAATAAAAATCATATTTAATTCACCACACGCAGTTGGCTGTCACTTATTCAATCAGCGGAATTGTTTCACTGTAGTTGTTTTCCACCGATTATAAGTGGAGTCATTTTCACTGATTCGAGTGGTTGGGCTCCACTTCGAATCAGTGGTTTTCCACTTATTCGAATTTAGAGTGTATACGCACATTATTATGCTGTGGTACACACCATGATTTATTTGAACTGTATACTTTATCTCAGAAACGAGTGCAATACGAACAAACTAAGCACAGAAACAGAACATAATAGCATCTTCTGTTGTGAGGCGATGAACTATTCCTCTAAAAATTAAAACTTAATAACACCTTACTAACTGTGACTTTGGCACCTTTTTACCTTAGATTAGTGCAATTCACTCACTACAAACATAGAAATAAAAATATCGAAACTAAATAAACACTACGTAACCCTGCGTAACGTACATTCATTTTTATATTATTTATTTCTTCGTGAAGAATCGGTCTTGTTCGTTCCCGAGATCCGACGCTATATGGAACAGGGAGACGCTCCGTACTTTGTATTTACGGAGCTCATTACCGTTTTTAGTTACTATGGATCCCGTTCCTATGTATTAACTTTTACATCTCCGTAGAGTTTTCCGTGAACATAAACATTTTTTTAGCAAGGCAAGAAAAAAATTATATTTTAATGCAATAGCACAAATGTGTGCATTTTGTATTATGGCAGTGCTAATACACTAAAGTGCCAAAAAAACTGGTATAGTCGTGCGTATGCAAATAACATATGTATGGAACCAATCAGAGTAACGCGATGCAGTCGGCGGCTAGATCGGTTACTGCTGCTACAATGGCAGGTTATCAAGATTTAAGTGAGTTTGAACGTGGTGTTATAGTCGGCGCACGAGAGATGGGACATAGCATCTCCGAGGTAGCGATAACATTTGGATGTTCGCGTACGACCATTTCACGAGTGTACCGTGAATATCGGGAATCCGGTAAAACATCACATCTTCGACATCGCTGCGGCCGGAAAAAGATCGTGAACGAACGGGACAAACGACGACTGACGAGAATCATTAAACGTGACAGACGTGCAACCCTGTCTCAAATTGGCGCAGATTGTATTTGTGGACTGCCCTGCAGGATTCATGGTGTGAATTACCTCCTGCATACCTTCAGACATTAGTCGAGTCCATGCCACGTCGTCTTGCGGCACTTCTATGAGATCGGAGGGGGGAGGGGGGGCTACACGATATTAGGCAGGTGTACCAGTGTTTTTGGCTCTTCAGTGTATATAATACAATTTGCCTAACTTCCGCTGTCCAGTGATAAAAATATGCTTAGAAATATAGAAGGCCCTTTCAAACCACGTCGCAATGGACTTGAACCCTTTTCTGGCAGGACACAATCAACCAGTTGTATACGTGGAATCATCACTAACTAACTCCAGCGAACTTTAATCAGGATTTTGACTGTATTTCTAAGATACTATGACAGTTTACTGAATTTAAGTGTTAATACAAGTATTTTTATAGCTTCATACTGTTTATTCTGCAAAAGTAAAAACACGAGAAGGCTTACAAAAATACTTCTGTGGATTTGCAAACGTATTTTTGCTATTACAAAGACTTTTCACTTCCACTCATATAATTTCTTTTCTTCGCATTGTTTAAAGACACACTTCCCAGCGAAGCAGACGCAGATGGAGCCCTTAAAATTAGATAACGGTCTTAAGCGATCAAGAAGGCGGAAAAGACTAACTACTGCTTCATTATTTACGTCATCATTAAGTATAGTCTACGTACGCAATAGGCACGAAGAAACAAAGGGGGGAAAAAAAATCCTTTGAAATCTAGTCTGAGTAAAAGTTGGCCAGAGGTCAATGACACGTATCTGGAGACGACTGTGGAGACTAATTTATAGGTCACTGAATCTGCGAAATCTTCCAGTCCTCGACTTGTGTGTTTTGTGGAACACGTAAATCTGGAGTACAGTTATATGCAAAGGAGTGATTACGTTAACGACACCTCATGCGTTTTAAAACAAGCGGTTACTGTTTAAAGCTTAACAGCATGTGTTCCGGTAACAAAGATCACTTAATTTGCAAACTGGCGTTTTGTTTCTACAATACAAATTTTATATCACATTGGTCCTTTATCTCTGGAAACCCAAAAATTAATGAAATCGCTAGAATATTTATTGGTTGAATTTGTATACAAAATATTTTAAAACAGCTTGAAACAACTATCCGGTAAAATGACGTAAAGCTTATTAAAACGCAGGCCATACCATTTGTATTTGAGAGTGAACACTGTTTACAGGGGTTTCTTTTACCCACCGCAAATAATGGGTTTGAGGATCAAGCATTAGAAAAAGCGATAGAAAAAATTTATGTCGTCATGTTTTGAAGTGTTTTCCGATTCACTTGCAAAACTGTATTTTGAAAAAGTTACATACCAAATAGGGCCTGTCTAATAAAGGAAACTCTGGCTAGCTCAGAGATTTAAGAACACTGACAAATAAAATCTATGTTAAATTATGAACTCGTATTTTCCTCCATAATGAGCTTTGTCAGTTTCACGGAGCTTTCTGTGAAATAGCAGAAATTCCTGAATTTTTGATAACGAATTTTTATTGTCTTAGTGGCTTATGAAGCAGTATTACCAACAAAGATTTATTAATGCTATATTTAAGTTTTGCTCTATACATAATAAAATCTTTTAAATAAAAAATTCTGATGTGGTTTTGGACTTAGAGAACTCTTGATGATAATATAAAACTCTCCATCGTATATAGACGCAAGCAAAAGTTTTCATTTGATCCACTATACGTTTAGAAATGTACATCACAAACGAGTGCAAAATGAAGCCGTTAGAGCTTAAAAAAAGTAACAGAAACAATAAGTTCACATAAAAGTGTGATTACTGATGGATAAGGCCAGTGACTTTTCGCGTAAAAATCGGAGCACACAGCAGACTTCAATACTATATACACACCTCAGCTGTTGTTANCAGTGACTTTTCGCGTAAAAATCGGAGCACACAGCAGACTTCAATACTATATACACACCTCAGCTGTTGTTATACCCCCATTGGCTGCTGGTGCCTTGTCCGTCTTTGACCAAGCCACTCAGGACTAAGTTAGTCCGACACTGAACCTTCGTGATTAGTGCGCAAACGGTTAACACGGGCCGGAACATTTTTTAGCCAATCAAAGAAGCTGGAAGACCCTACAGCGCTTTGGACTGTAGCTTGTCTCGAAATCTTTTCGCGAAATATCACTGCCCTTACTGATGGATTTAGCGAATATCTCTTCATTGCAATAATTTTTTAATAAACGAATTAAAAAAAGTAGCAAGTTAGTTAGTAAGGTAGGTACAATAATTTGTTACTTCAAATAAATTTAGCACAAATCTAGTTTTCTACACTGATTTAGAAGGAAGGGCTTAATTAGAATTAGCAGCTACGATGACTTCGCAAACATTAAGAAAGCACAACTTTCTTCCGGAATTACCGTGCCATTTAGGTCCTACACGAAAATCAAAAACAACTAGTTTAAGGAGTCGTGGTGGTGTATTGGTCAGACTACTCGCCTCCCACCTAGGCGACCCGGGTTCTATTCCCGTGGGGGAATATTCCCTCAGCGTGCGGGGGATCTTCTGGATCAGGCCGCCTGAACCATATAAGACAGTTGAGAGTCTGGAGTCTGGAGCCTTACACGGCCTTAAGTGCTATATGTGAGGCGACAGCGAAACGACAAACGGTGACAACAGAGACTGACCGGCAGGGGTTTGGTACATGGTGCGTGAGTCACATACATCTGGAATGATGGCAATATACAGTTTGATGGAACACGTGTTACTAATTAGTGTGAATTAAGTGACTGTAGGCCTAACCAACGTAAATACAGCGATAAGGACTTTAATTGTAANGTGTTACTAATTAGTGTGAATTAAGTGACTGTAGGCCTAACCAACGTAAATACAGCGATAAGGACTTTAATTGTAATTGAGATTGACATTAAATATTGCGTTCTCTGAAAATAACCAGCGTAAACTGTAGAGGTAGGTATGTTAATGTTGTAAATAATACCTGTGTGTATCTGTGTAGCATAAAGCACAAATTTATTTATTTTACTTTTGTTACTTCCATTCCTCACAAACTCGTATACGCCCATGGCGACTTGTAATACTACAAATGGCGGGTCTATTAAAAACTGAAATGTAAACAACGACGTTCAACACTATAAATCATGTGACTTTGACAGTTGTATTTGCAGTGGGCGAATCAATCTTGACGGAATTCGCAGAAGACTAAAATCAGTCTTCCTCATCTTTAGTCTATGAATTAACCGTGCGTCAACCATAGCTCATTTCATGGTTAATCAAGTACTTGTGAAATCAACCTTTGTAAAGAAAACACCTGCCTGTAACTGCAAGTATTTTAACGAACTAACTGGCCTGCATGCACCGCGTTAAGTTGGCAGCAAGGTAGCGAAAGTAGTTCACTTTTTTTCACTTCGGATCATNGTGTAACTAATTAGTGTGAATTAAGTGACTGTAGGCCTAACCAACGTAAATACAGCGATAAGGACTTTAATTGTAACTGAGATTGACATTAAATATTGCGTTCTCTGAAAATAACAAGCGTAAACTGTAGAGGTAGGTATGTTAATGTTGTAAATAATACCTGTGTGTATCTGTGTAGCATAAAGCACAAATTTATTTATTTTACTTTTGTTACTTCCATTCCTCACAAACTCGTATACGCCCATGGCGACTTGTAATACTACAAATGGCGGGTCTATTAAAAACTGAAATGTAAAAAACGACGTTCAACACTATAAACCATGTGACTTTGACAGTTGTATTTGCAGTGGGCGAATCAATCTTGACGGAATTCGCAGAAGACTAAAATCAGTCTTCCTCATCTTTAGTCTATGAATTAACCGTGCGTCAATCATAGCTCATTTCATGGTTAATCAAGTACTTGTGAAATCAACCTTTGTAAAGAAAACACCTGCCTGTAACTGCAAGTATTTTAACGAACAAACTGGCCTGCATGCACCGCGTTAAGTTGGCAGCAAGGTAGCGAAAGTAGTTCACTTTTTTTCACTTCGGATCATTACTATAATTTTGACATAAGTGGACACTAAACTTGTTTAATTTTTATTTTGTTTATTATATGCACACAAATTTCTAACATTCGCATTAAAATAAAACGTGTATATTGTTCGAATTGAAGGACGCGTGAATGACGTCATGGGATACATGGTAATGTTGACTTTGATTTCGCGTGCAGCAGAAGGATACAAGATGGGCATACAGCGAATGGTAAGCAACGCTTACAGAACATAGACTGAGGACGAAGTAGACAGATTTTAGTCCCCTTTGACTCGCCCATCGTCAGTGTAACTGTTAAAGTGACATAATCGACAGTGACGAACGTGTTCAAGTTGGAATTTTCAACGTATTCACCCTTTCGTATGAATAAAATATTTTGACAAACTTGAATATACTGTAGTTGCATTCAAACTAGGTTGACTAAGGTTGGAGAAAGTGTATTAACATCTCAAAGCACTAATTATTGAACCCGCTCGGTCGCAATTTCGAGTGCTGCAATCACGTAATTTTTTGGTATGCACTGTACTTGTGTTCCGCATTTTCCTCACAGCCAATGAATGACGTGCTGCGTGCTCGATGATGCTGGCATTATCCATTCATGTCAAAGAGTTACAGAAATTACACACATCAGATTGGCTACAAGGACGCTGCGCAGTTCTGGGCATTGATGCCTTGCTGCGCACAGCACTAGTAATAACTAGAGACCTGAAAAATTCGCGAGTTCAACGACCTGCAGGCTGAACTCTACAGTCTTATGTACAAATATGCCGATGTAAACTGCACATTGGATGTCTGCTGTCACAGTGGAAGGCGACGATTGGGCCAGCGTTCTCCAGGGGGTGTTAAACATCGTGTGGTCCAATGGCTGAAGTTATATAAACACACGTGTTTTGAATTCTAGTTTGTCCCAAAATGAAAACGCGAATTTTTCAGGTCTCTAGTAATAACTTTAATTCATTTGCAACGTGTACGCGAGTTAAATCCTACCAACGTTGTTACTGATAGGAAGAGACCTGAAAAATTCGCGAGTTCAATTACTTGTAGGCTATACTCTATTTTCGTATGCAAAATCATGCAGATATCACTGTTCATTGGTTGCTTGTTGTATTAGCGGAAGACGGTGATTCGTTCTGCATTTTACTGTGTGTTTATTATAGGCTCAGGGTTGTCAAGGAGGTGTAATTTAACGGGTGGGTAGACCAATAGCATTAGCAATACGAACGTACGGGGTTGTGAATTCTAGCTTGTCCCGAAATGAAAACGCGAATTTTTCAGTTCTCTACTGATAGGTAGAGGGCCGGAAAGTTCGCGAGCTCGTTTAAGGACAAGTTAAACTTTATCCGCATGTACCACAAAGTTTTACTTCTATTGGACCACAGTTTGTGAGACGCGCAGCGGACCACTTTCGACCAATAACGAACCTGTAGGGAAAACAAGTACCGAATCCCGTGCTGCCTGGTAAGTGGTTAAACTGGAGCGACAGCCAATGAACAACTAACTGAGGCTCGAGTACACAAAGGAATGTGAAGTATAGCTTGTTGCCGAATGAATCCGCGAAATGTCCGGGTCTCCACTGACAGGGCTATTGGCAGAAAAGCAGTTCAATTTTGGAACTCGGAGAGTGACCACTGGGCAGTTAGCATTCTTACGCTACCCCGCACTCTCTCTTTGTTTCAAATGTGCTTAATTTACCACGAGCAGAATATACACAGTGATTCCAAAATCATAGGACAAAAATTGAGGGGTGGTAGAGCTCACTAAAACCAGCAATTATTGTATAGGAATATATGGGCGGAAGTGACGCGTTGAGGCACAAACACAAAAACATAACACATTAACGGAAACATAAAATGTTCANCGACTGATTCCGTACAGAAAATGTTAAAACAGTTGCTGGAAATGCACCCACCAACAGTCATGCAAGCTTGGCGACCTCTACATATGGCGTGATTGGCTGACAATGGTGGCGTGCGTGAAATACCAGGCGTATTTGAATCTGTTCGCCAATCACTCCACCAACCCTACCAAGCTTGCATTACTGTCGGTGGTAGCAATTTTGAGCAATTATTATAAACATTGTTGTAAAAAGGCATTTAGCGGCGACGTTGTAAATAAACAATGTGTTGCATTTCATGTGTTATTTTTGTGTTTGTACCTCAACGCGTCACTTCCACCCATATATTCCTATACAATAATTGTTCGTTTTAGTGAGCTATACCACCCCTCAGTGTTTGTCCCATGATTTTAGAATCATCCTGTATATACGTTTTTAAAGGCTGTTCACTGTAAACTGAGCACTTTTGAAAGCCCTGCTTGAGATATTCTTGTATGAACAATATGTATTCTTCCGCCATATGCAATAATAACATTGCCATCGGCCTAATCACTTTATTCATGCGTCGCTAAACGAATCTGTGAAATTATTATAGACGTAAATATTTTACGAATTTACTTGTTCCTACACTTAAATGTCATTAAAAATACAGAAAGAAAAATAAATTATTTAAATTGTCACAAATTACTACCCAACACTTTTAATTAGACATTAAGAAATGAACTAATTTTCTCCGTCGTTACCAACTTAATTGGGCGCGTTCCAGTCTGATAACCCGTTAAAATAATGCAGGTAGTGGCCGTGATATTTTTTTAAGGTTGATTTCAAAAGTGTTTATTTAACTCTGAACAGCTTATAGTTTTATGTTGATGATGTTTTTTTTATATGTAGCGGAAGGCAAATACAAAGGACAGGAAGAATAAAGCTATCGTGGATTAGAAAAGTGTTGAATTGACCGATAACTGGAGATGACGAAAAATAGCGAAACTTTTATTGAGTCAACATATTTTGTATAACGTTTTAACTAGTTTATTCATTCGTGATTAGATGTACAAGGTTTTGATTCAGCTAAGTTGTTTCCAGACCAATCACGAACGTTCTGCCTTGTAGCATCAGAATCCTCATTGTCCCAGTGAAATGGGCTAGCAGCTTCATGCATGCATGACATCCAATAAGGAAAGAAAACTTTCGGACATGTGTAGGTACGGTACGTTGAATGCTAGCAAATGGTCACAGCTTTTCCCGCGAAGAAACCATCACCTTTACCGACGGCCGACCATAACGACCGGCAAGGGAAGGCCCGGCCCGCCAGCAGAAACGGCGAGAATGTGGACGTTTCCGACGGGGACGGTTGGCAGCGCCGCTGCACGGCTGGCGGGGCCCCGCCACGGTTGGCGCGCCTGCGAGCGGCGCGGCGGGGGCCGCCCAGTGCGAGCCGGAGCTGGGCAAGGGGCGTCGTCGCCTCACGCATTGCGCAGAGCGTGTAGGACGTTCAGGTCACACTGCCAGCATCCGGACCTACCGTTACCTTCACCCGTCGGACGTGACTGCGCCTGGAGGGGGCGGCGCCCCCCCCCTCTGTTCCACGTTCCTTAGGCCACAGCGAGCTGCTGTTCCTGATGTGCGTTCCAGCGAACGAGCGTGTCGACCAATCTCCACTGCCACGACCCCTAACGTGCCTTTACACGACGCCAAAGGGATTTCGTTCCAAAATATCACGAAAACCCCACGAGGAATGAGTTTTGAGTTGAGAGATTTCCGCGGCTCTCAAAGGCGAGGTCTTGACAGCCGGCGAGGTGATAATGGAGCAGCGTCGGAATGCAAGGACGTGGGGAAAGGGAGATCTTCGAGAAAACCAACCGACCAATAGCATCGTCAGGCATGGTTCCCACTGACGAAGGTCCGCGGGTGACTCGGCTGGTGGTTGAACCCGGTTCGCCTTGGTGGGAGGCGAGCAGTCTAACAGCTCAGCCATCGCGGCCCCTTCCACCGATCAGACATGCAGCAAAACACTTCCTTGCACGAGAAAAGGTGATGACCTCGGAATACAACTAGCAATAATTTTAATAATCAAATTTCACGAACACACGCTGTTGTAAATTAGTGTGTTGAATAGAAGAGGATATTTATTCTATTCGCCCAACGTTAACACCACACTTTCTGTACTCCACTCCAAATTCCAAAACCAACTTTCCAAGAGTTTTTCACAATTAATATTTCTCGCCTGATTCCTCTTTATCTCTGCCCTTCTCGTACCCCTTCGGTTGACATACAGGTGGTGACATGACTAAAAGAGAACGACCAATATAATCACTCTTTTCGTGCAAAAACCTCCTATAAAAAGGGCATGCATTATCTCTTTTTTCGCACCACATCTTCCTTGGATGAGATATTCTCGCATGAGATTTAGTACAAGAGTGCCAGCTTGCACGGGTTTTGCATGAATCTTTGGTCGTGTAAAATGTCCTTAAAATGATCGGACAACGAGCAGTGGTGACTGCTGAGCAGTTGCAGGCCATAGTTACTGTTGTTTGCTCACTAATCGCCCCCTAGTTTACACATCAGCCACCAATCAAAACTGTTCACCTGACGCCACACCATCTATGGAATGGACAGGGGAACCGTAAAATTCGCGTATTTTCTGACAGCACGTTAGAATTCACAAACTCGCGGCTTATTTCATAAAGTCGATTAACCTAAAACATTTTGCCTACATCGTTCTGCCTAAAATGCGTTTCGCCTTACAACATTTTCCCTGCGTGTGTTTTACCCAGCGGCCGTTCTGCCTACGTGCATTTTGCCTAACAATTGCTTAACCTTCAAGTCGTTTAGCTTCCAAATCAAAATGCACACAGTATTTTGGCTAAAAGGCATTTTGTTTAAAGGCATTTAGTGTATCAATTAAAAACCTTCCTTATATTCCCAGACATGCATTTTACTAACAAGCGTTTTGCCTGGCGGGTGTCTTGCCTAAAGTTTTTTTGGCCAACAGGCGTTTTATTTACAGGCGTTTTACCTACATGCGTTCTGCAAACGTTTCGGGCAAGGGATAGGTATCCGAATTCATTGATATATATATATNAGGCGTTTTACCTACATGCGTTCTGCAAACGTTTCGGGCAAGGGATAGGTATCCGAATTCATTGATATATATATATCAAAAATATATGGGAAACCATATACCTAAACGGAATATTAAAGAAGATATCAGACTATGAAAATTGGGTTTTGAAAACGTATTTTTGCCGAATGCCTTGTAAAACGCCTACAAAGTTCGCAGAAAAAACGTGACCTATGCTTCCCATGCTGCAGAGAAACATGCGTAATGCTGGCCGTCCTCAGTCTGTGCGCACTGTTCGGCTCGAGGAAGTAATACGTCAGCACATCGACGACATGCCCTCCNAGGCGTTTTACCTACATGCGTTCTGCAAACGTTTCGGGCAAGGGATAGGTATCCGAATTCATTGATATATATATATATCAAAAATATATGGGATACCATATACCTAAACGGAATATTAAAGAAGATATCAGACTATGAAAATTGGGTTTTGAAAACGTATTTTTGCCGAATGCCTTGTAAAACGCCTACAAAGTTCGCAGCAAAAACGTGGCCTATGCTTCCCATGCTGCAGAGAAACATGCGTAATGCTGGCCGTCCTCAGTCTCTGCGCACTGTTCGGCTCGAGGAAGTAATACGTCAGCACATCGACGACATGCCCTCCACTAGCACACGCTCCATAGCGCGCCAAATGGGCGTGTCCCATTCAACCGTGTGGGACGTACTGTGGGTAAATCGCTACCATCCCTACCGCTGGAAGAAAGTACGAGGCATTCAGCGGAAATAAGTTTTCAAAACCCAATTTTCACAAGCTTATATCTCATGTAATATTCTGTTTAGGTATATGGTGTCCTACATATTTTCGACTTTATTTTTCATAACGAATCGCCTCCCGCAGTTTGGGCGTTTAATTTCCGAATACGCTGTATATTCGAATGAGTGCAGTTTGTTTATTGGCTACCACGAAAATAAGAACTCATTTTCATTTACTTGGTTGGGCGTGATTTAGCAGTCCTGTCGTTGACTGTTCCCTATTTGTTCTTGGTTTTAATCCCTCCTGGGCATATCAGGAAAATCGTGATCCGGTGCGTAACAAACCCAATACAAATCCACAAGAGTGTTTTAAGTCTAGTCTGTCTTGAAATAATAACGTGAGTTACGCAAATTTCTAGTAGCAGGCGTCTCAAAAATAACTCGTGAGTTGCGACAATAAGTTCATTTTCCCACTGATAGAACAGCGAGAAAAATATTTGCTTGTATAGAACCGAAAATATATTTAGTTGCCCCAACAAAATGTTTTGTTGAGTATACAAACAATTAATTTGGCGGCGCCAAACGAAACTTTGTTTGATTCAACAAAACCCTTTTCTCAACGCGCGAACAGTGAACGAACCACAGTCCGCAGTTGCCCCATGGTTGGTATACACGATACGTGACTTTGCAACATGTAAAATATTTGTGCACACTAGTGGCGAAACTGTAAAACCNCATGGTTGGTATACACGATACGTGACTTTGCAACATGTAAAATATTTGTGCACACTAGTGGCGAAACTGTAAAACCGGCTCATGCACGTGAATCTTCTTGCAACAACATGAGCACTGCATAAGGAAATACTGAGTTATTAATACCTGTAAACTACCCTACAGGATTGCGGTGCCAAATTTTAACAAATATTTAATTTTACATTTTTTTTTCTGCCGTCCATTTTATCAACAGAGAAAGTATTCACTTCATGTAAAATAATTACTTGAGATGTTTGCATAAACGACAGATGCCTATAATTGGCGATCTTCAAGGCTGATTTTTGGCACATTTTCCCACAGATTGCATATTTAAACTAATAACACCAGGGACTGTTCTTTGGTATAAGGCAAGTAANATATTTAAACGAATAACACCAGGGACTGTTCTTTGGTATAAGGCAAGTAAACTCTCTTTACAGTGACATATTAACGACAGAATCAAACGTCACTATCAACTCTTGAATTATACGACATGTCACTTGGCCGTAGCGGGAATGATGTTCAACAACTCCTGTCATGGCCCCCACGCTCCCCTGACCTGACCCCTTGCGACTTTTTTGTGTGTGTGTGTGTGTCTATGTGATGGATACGGTATTTGTGTCTCCTTTACCGGTCGATGTAGCAGACCTACGAGCTCGCATAATCACTGCTTCTGGTCGCACTTACAGGGACATGAGGCATCGTGGGTGGGAAGAACTTGATTATAGGGTTGATGTGTGCAGGACCGCAAAGGGGGAACATATCGAACACGTTCAGTGTTTCAACCAAACTTGGTGAGTCTCTGTACACAGCTGCAAAGCNTGTTTGCATAAACGACAGATGCCTATAATTGGCGATCTTCAAGGCTGATTTTTGGCACATTTTCCCACAGATTGCACATTTAAACTAATAACACCAGGGACTGTTCTTTGGTATAAGGCAAGTAAACTCTCTTTACAGTGACATATTAACGACAGAATCAAACGTCACTATCAACTCTTGAATTATACGACATGTCACTTGGCCGTAGCGGGAATGATGTTCAACAACTCCTGTCATGGCCCCCACGCTCCCCTGACCAGACCCCTTGCGACTTTTGTGTGTGTGTGTGTGTGTGTCTATGTGATGGATACGGTATTTGTGTCTCCTTTACCGGTCGATGTAGCAGACCTACGAGCTCGCATAATCACTGCTTCTGGTCGCACTTACAGGGACATGAGGTATCGTGTGTGGGAAGAACTTGATTATAGGGTTGATGTGTGCAGGATCGCAAAGGGGGAACATATCGAACACGTTCAGTGTTTCAACCAAACTTGGTGAGTCTCTGTACACAGCTGCAAAGCNTCGCAAAGGGGGAACATATCGAACACGTTCAGTGTTTCAACCAAACTTGGTGAGTCTCTGTACACAGCTGCAAAGCTACCTCTCGATACGTTTAGTAATACACGTACAGTAAAATCTTGAAATCGCTCCAATAATTTGTAGACAACCTGTATATGATACTCAGTCTAATGTTATAAACACGTGTGTAATCACGTTACTGTACTACACACACGGTACACGTCCCCCATAGATGAACGATCGGTCTGTTTCATAAAACGGAAGTCTTACAAGTATGGTTGTGACCTGCGGGTAGCATTTATACGAATAAATAGGGGTGGCTGNGTTTCATAAAACGGAAGTCTTACAAGTATGGTTGTGACCTGCGGGTAGCATTTATACGAATAAATAGGGGTGGCTGTTTCGTCCAGAACATTTATACTTGGACAAATTGAGAATGCTATCAAACCACCTGCTCTCTACGATGTCGTGACGCATGTCTGGAAAGCGCATGGACCTTAGTAGGGTTTTTTTATTTACCACGAATTTTATCGCGTTCGACTACAAAGCGAAGCTAGCATAACGGCTAGACTCTCGGATGGCAATTAAGATACGCTAATGCAGTCGCGATGCTCGTGGTCAGCTTAGGAAACGATAGGCTTTATTTTTTACCTTTTGACAAAGTGCCTGCGAATACAGCACTTCGAGACGGATGCGTGTGGAAAGCGGTCAGGGCTTTTCATTGTTCAAATGCCGTTCACAATACGCTGAACCACGAAACACACATTCAAGTCTTCCCTGGACTCGAACTCAAAGTCCACTAGCATATTAAGCAAGCATCTCAGCCAACTAAGGTGCGAAAGACTACTGTTCTTCAATCCAATAAATTAGATTAAAGCTCACTCTATCTCGCTGTAATTTTATAAAGTACACTTTGATCATTTGGAGTCCTATTCTCTTCTGTATAAAATGTTCTTTATATTCTCTATAGTCCTTATCCTATACGTAGGGGCAGTGATATTTTGCGAAAAGATTTCGAGACAAGATACAGTCCAAAACACTGTAGGGTCGTCCAGCTTCTTTGATTGGCTAAAAAATGTTCCGGCCCGTGTTAACCGTTTGCGCACTAATCACGAAGGTTCATTGTCGGAGTTACTTAGTCCTGAGTGGCTTGGTCAAAGACGGACACGGCACCAGCAGCCAATGGAAGTATAACAACAGCTGAGGTGTGTATACAGTATTGAAGTCTACTGTGTGCTCCGATTTTTACGCGAAAAGTCACTGGCCCTACCTATAAGGAAATAAAATCTGAGTTATGAGTGCAGAATTACATAACGATTTGTGACATATACATTTATTTTTATACCTCGTTAATCCTAACATATTTATAAATTAACGTTTCAAATGTTACGTCTGTACGGAAAGACCAGGTAAATATTTTAACGACTATACAGGCTGATTAAATTTTTTTTCCCCGCGAAACATTAAATTTGTAAGAAATCAATGAATAAAATAATCCGAGTGAAATAGAAACTTGAAGCTAACCCCTTCTTGGTTTTATNAAAATTTGTAAGAAATCAATGAATAAAATAATCCGAGTGAAATAGAAACTTGAAGCTAACCCCTTCTTGGTTTTATGCTGTAAAATGGCACTAGCAAACGAACATGAGCAATTTTTTTTTTTAATCTGCGAAAGCATGATGAAAAATATATGGCAGTTTCAGTAAGAGAGGCTGTAAAAAAAAAAATGTAAAACTGTGCATGCGTGACTTGTCACAACATGTAGCAGAAATGTATAATCGTTATATTCATTAATTTTTTAAAAACAGTTCCAGTGCTGCGTGGAGGACGTTCTCATCGTTGCAAGACAAGCTATACTTAAAGAGCCCCAATTAGACCTATCACGCTTGTTCATTCCATGATAAAGTAGACTCCAAACACGTAACTTGTTGTTGTTCTATTATGATTGGGCCTCAGTTTTTTAGACACGGCCTGTGTGACTGTAGGCCAGTAGTTAACAGGAATAAACAGTGTTACACTTTGAAGTCCGCACACATTTACAGGCATTCAGGACTAGTTATAAGTGAATCGCCTGTCGCCAGCACTTTAGGATCAAATGTTTTTTTTTATTGGTTTTTGTGTTTTTCCATTCACGACCATCCTACTGGTTCACGTGACGTCGGGCACGTCTCCTGTACTCAACAAAGTTCCTTATTGGCTGGTCGTCGGCCAATGGGATGGCAAGTTGATTTTGCCCCAGTAAAGGGTTTGCAGTCAAACGTGTCCTTTTGATTCGGTATAAGGAAGTAATGTTTTTTTTAGTCCGGAAAGTCGTTATTTCTGGGTTCTTGTAGGCTTTGGTTACATACAAGTGGAACAAAGTTTTGTTTAGAAACAAAAAAAAAAATATATGAAAATGGTTTTGCACGAGCTACACTCGGGCGTAGTCCTCGAAGCGGTAATCGGGTGTCGAACAACACAGAGTAGATAAGTACACAGAGGCGAAATGGTACGGAGGTTCCTGTGATTTGGGCGTACCCATTCTCTGATTGGCTGCGCGAGGCTCTGGGAACGGTCCTTGTGTCTGACTGGCTGTTGCGTGCTGCGGAAGGTTCCCTATTGGCTTGGCCGACGGCTTGTGAGTAGGTCACCAGGAGCTGATTGGCAAACGACGTTCCGGCATGTTGGCGGTCACGCTTTTCCCCCTGGCGTGCGTGGCTGGAGTAGGCGAAGAAAACATCTGTTTCGCCTCTGTAGTCATAAGAACTCTGAGACATTACAAAGGTTTCGTAACGCCAATAAGTAGGGCCAGTGACTTTTCGCGTAAAAATCGGAGCACGCAGTGGACTTCAATACTATATACACACCTCAGCTGTTGTTATACATCCATTGGCTGCTGGTGCCGTGTCCGTCTTTGAACAGAATTCCTTCATATACCGCCAGCTTAAAAGCAACGTCTTTGGAAAAGAACGCATCTTGCGACGGAAAATTTCCCTACGCCAAACTCTCCCGTAAGAAACCTCGGTATTTTTCTAACCCAATTAGAATAAACCTCAGTATAGGTGATGAATTCAAATAACTTAATACCATAGAAGGAACAAAGTCATTATAAGATGTGGCTGTGATTCTGGTTCTAGTTTCTATGATCGACGCAAGGCAACTCTGTAATACTCCCCATCTCGCCTCTTCCTCTTTCTTTCTGGCACACCCTATAGGTGGATGTGTCCGACTGTGTTTAAAATTATGTGACGTGACGGGTAGCGTAATTTACTTTGCTTGCTGCACGATGGGGTCACGCGCAAAGGACGCCATTATAGAGCTACCTCAAAATAGCTCCAGAAACACGTGCACTCTAATACACTCTAATGTACGGAAACGCATGCCGTAACGACGAAAAACGGAACTGAGTTTCGTAAATTTTAAATACACTTCCGTAAATACTGTCCATAAATATACGGCAACTTAAATGCCGGTGACTATAATATTCTCAATTCATTAATTTTCATTCAAACGTTCAAAGTGGAATCCACACATGCAGCGTCTTTGTTACAGAAGCGTTTCTATATACAGGATGAGTGTAAAAGAGTACCCCAACTTTGAAGGTCTATAATATCAAAACCAAACAACCTACAACCTCGATTGGCCCATCAAATGAACCGTGGAACCGTTAAGTTTGTTTACCATACATTCGTAAATGTTAAATGTGTCCACCATGAGCGGTCCGAACGACATCTACGTGGTAATCAAACTCGTTCCACAATCTTGTCATCATGCCCGGTTTTACGGTTTGGATGGCGTCCGCAATTCTCGTTTTGTACTTATTGTACAAGTGGAATATTAATAGTTGCCATCGAAACTTGGTGGTTACAGAGGAGAAGTCTCTAAGCACATGCATTTATATATCTTAGCCAGGAGAATATAATTTACGCAGCCATTATGCATAAAGTTTCAAAGCTTTGACTCGATATTTACAGCATATGAAATACTTAATTTTTATGGTTAGCAGTTTTCCATTTTTTTTCCTTATTTTTAAGGAAAACTGCTGTAAAAAAAATTTTTTCCCAGAACTTTTAGTAAAATCACGGGTTCGCTGATATTTAAAAAACGGACTTTCCGTAAATTTCACACATTTTTTCGTGAATTCATAAAGTCTCTCCGTACATTTTCCGTTTACTTGTCTGTTCTTTCAGTTTTTTTCTTAATGCGGGTGTTCTACTGTGTGTAAAAATATAAATGAAAAACAAATTAAAACTTTGAGAATCACTCCCACACGACCTTCTAATAATAAAAATTGTACACTTTTTGTATTTCTAAAAGAATCATATGAACTACTTTTCAAGTTTCTAGTAATTTCTGTGTGTTTTATGTTTTGTTGACTGTCATAGAGACGGCTAATACTAAATTGTGATGTTTTAAATAATAGGTGTAAGTGGCGTGAACATTCCAATTGCCGCTGAAGCTATTATACTCTGGTTACATATTTATTCTGTTTTTTTTCTGTGTGTTCCTGGCAAGTGTGGAGTTCGCGAAACACGCACATGTTTCGCTTGTATATTTTTTAGGTAATCTGTTCTACAGCATTGTATCTACCGCACAGCCTTACTACACACAAACAGATGTGTACCGACTACATAATAACACAGCTAACAGTACAAAGTGGGATGGTAACTCGAAAGCGAGCAGTCATAACTTACGACGTGGAAATTGTTTCATAAAGACGTTTTATATTGTTTTCTATTGTGATGTTTTCTAACCTCATTCAACTACTCCCCACATAAACACCTACCCTGCTATGCTTGCGCTTGTGTTTGAGAATACTACTACAGTGGTTTTTTTTTCAATCTTGTGTTATTTTTCCGCTGAAAGCAGTTAAATGTAACGGAAATAAAGAATTTTTATCTCAGTGGCCCCTGCCATTATAATAAAAAAAATTCATGACATGTTTTGCCGACAATGCAAGCGCGTTAATTTCACACGAATATATTAATTATTGAAAAGACAGAACGCATCACAGCAGTTTTCAGGCGCATGTCCTTGAACGATAAATGTTTTATGCAAATAAATCGATAGGGTGTGCATAATCACTATGTTAAAAAGTGGCACTTCTGCAAGCTCACCCGCCGTTCAAGTTGATCTAATAGNAGTTTTCAGACGCATGTCCTTGAACGATAAATGTTTTATGCAAATAAATCGATAGGGTGTGCATAATCACTGTGTTAAAAAGTGGCACTTCTGCAAGCTCACCCGCCGTTCAAGTTGATCTAATAGTTCAGCATCAACATGACTGCCCTAACCTTGAGTAGGTCTGGCCGCCATTTGCATCAGTCTCCTCTGCTTTGCGCTGCCATATTTATACCTTGGCTACTAACCTTTTCTTTCTTGTCATCTATCATTTCGAATTCTTTTTATTATTTTTTTTCCGACGCTCTCGACGCAGCCCTTTAGAACCATTCCAATAACACATCTTTCCTCGAACATGGCCTGACCAGTTTTTCGTTCTTGCTTTTTCAGACAGCCTTTTTTTCTATTTTACTTTTTACGCTATATTATTCCTCACCTGCTCTATCCATATTAATATCTCCACTTTTCTAAATCAACTTTATAAAATTATCGTTTCCTGGCTATCCTTTCTTCGCATTGTCTGTTTCTGACCGACATAATTTTATAGTCTATGCACAATAAAGAGTAATTTTTTTGTATACCGAGTCTTACATTTTCACATTGAAAAGTCGTTTTGATAACCTCATCAAATTTCCGTTATAATTTAACTTCCTCGCGTCTAATTCTCCCTTCAATTTACTACCCATCGAGACATATTTATGCACATTGAAATGCCTTCTTTGAATGTACTAGCAAAGTTCGAATCCCGAGAAAATTGTGCGTGTGCCGTTTTTAATGTAAAGTTCCGGTTAGTTTCGCTTCCGTTCGCGGGGCCGTGGTGACTAAGCGGTTAGCCTGCTCGCCTCCCACAAAGCCGAACTGGGCTCAATCCGCGGCCGGCGGATTTTCGCAAGTGGGAATCGTGCCGGATGATGACGTTGGTCGGCTGGTTTTCTCGGGGATCTCCCGTTTCCCTAGCCCTTTAATTCCGGTGCCGCTCCATACTCACCTCAATCACCCTCATCGGCTCTCAAGACCTCGCTGTTAGAGCCGCCCAAATCTCTTCACTCACTCGCTTCCGTTCGCCAATCACTAGGGCGATCTTTCTATCGCGAAAATATATATGCTCAGGCTATACTTTATTAACTTAACTTTCACACATGCAACTTTCCCTTTAGTTTTGGTCACGTTTCTTTGTAAAAAGTCGTTATCTTACCTCCTGACTAGATTAATCAGAATTAAGTTACTCCGATAATGAACATCCATGATTCGTGGGCAGATACCCAAGAAATGTTACAATAAATATCTTCCAATCACGAAAGTGGGCATGAACTTGTGTGTTTTGAAGTACCAATCGTAGTGGATTCTTTTCGCAAAATCAGCTTCTCCTACAAACAAGTCTCTCAGCAAAAAACGGGATCTTAATAAAATATATACACAACATTGTGTATTCTCATACTATTGTTTTATCTTCAGGGAAAATATTTTATTGGTTTATTTTTGCCTCAATTTAATTTTAAAAATTTAAGATTTCGGTGTTATTGTTATTATTTTTGCAAGCACNAGATTTCGGTGTTATTGTTATTATTTTTGCAAGCACCCTAGATAATTAACAAACATGAGTATTCAAACATGTATTCACGCAGAATGTATGATACCTAGCATTTAAATACCAACTTAAATTCAGTAAAATATTTCAAAAGGGACTGAAAAACTTAGGCTTGTTCACCAGAAAACTTCTGAAGGGGATNCCGACGCTCTCGACGCAGCCCTTTAGAACCATTCCAATAACACATCTTTCCTCGAACATGGCCTGACCAGTTTTTCCTTCTTGCTTTTTCAGACAGCCTTTTTTTTCTATTTTACTTTTTACACTATATTATTCCTCACCTGCTCTATCCATATTAATATCTCCACTTTTCTAAATCAACTTTATAAAATTATCGTTTCCTGGCTATCCTTTCTTCGCATTGTCTGTTTCTGACCGACATAATTTTATAGTCTATGCACAATAAAGAGTCATTTTTTTGTATACCGAGTCTTACATTTTCACATTGAAAAGTCGTTTTGATAACCTCATCAAATTTCCGTTATAATTTAACTTCCTCGCGTCTAATTCTCCCTTCAATTTACTACCCATCGAGACATATTTATGCACATTGAAATGCCTTCTTTGAATGTACTAGCAAAGTTCGAATCCCGAGAAAATTGTGCGTGTGCCGTTTTTAATGTAAAGTTCCGGTTAGTTTCGCTTCCGTTCGCGGGGCCGTGGTGACTAAGCGGTTAGCCTGCTCGCCTCCCACAAAGCCGAACTGGGCTCAATCCGCGGCCGGCGGATTTTCGCAAGTGGGAATCGTGCCGGATGATGACGTTGGTCGGCTGGTTTTCTCGGGGATCTCCCGTTTCCCTAGCCCTTTAATTCCGGTGCCGCTCCATACTCACCTCAATCACCCTCATCGGCTCTCAAGACCTCGCTGTTAGAGCCGCCCAAATCTCTTCACTCACTCGCTTCCGTTCGCCAATCACTAGGGCGATCTTTCTATCGCGAAAATATATATGCTCAGGCTATACTTTATTAACTTAACTTTCACACATGCAACTTTCCCTTTAGTTTTGGTCACGTTTCTTTGTAAAAAGTCGTTATCTTACCTCCTGACTAGATTAATCAGAATTAAGTTACTCCGATAATGAACATCCATGATTCGTGGGCAGATACCCAAGACATGTTACAATAAATATCTTCCAATCACGAAAGTGGGCATGAACTTGTGTGTTTTGAAGTACCAATCGTAGTGGATTCTTTTCGCAAAATCAGCTTCTCCTACAAACAAGTCTCTCAGCAAAAAACGGGATCTTAATAAAATATATACACAACATTGTGTATTCTCATACTATTGTTTTATCTTCAGGGAAAATATTTTATTGGTTTATTTTTGCCTCAATTTAATTTTAAAAATTTAATATTTCGGTGTTATTGTTATTATTTTTGCAAGCACCCTAGATAATTAACAAACACGAGTATTCAAACATGTATTCACGCAGAATGTATGATACCTAGCATTTAAATACCCACTTAAATTCAGTAAAATATTTCAAAAGGGACTGAAAAACTTAGGCTTGTTCACCAGAAAACTTCTGAAGGGGATNAACTTAAATTCAGTAAAATATTTCAAAAGGGACTGAAAAACTTAGGCTTGTTCACCAGAAAACTTCTGAAGGGGATCCAATTTGCTTAGTCCTAACAGACCAGGTGAAAAATTAAATAAACTTTCTGATGGTTTTACTGTAATCAAGAGTAAGCATTTTATTTAATGTAAAATAACAAATACATGTATTAACATTTTAGTTATTTAACTATTTTCTGGTACAAATTTTAAGGTTTCTAGACAATGTGTATTCCCTTTGGCCAGTATCTTACATAAATATTGGGAAGGAATATAATTTGTTACAAGATATAATTATACTAGTTCTACTGGTAAAATAGAATATGTTTGTTAATGTAATTTTATTTTGTGTCTTAACTTAAATTTCGATGTTACGTGGTGTATTAAAATGCATTTCAGTGTATTAATTCAGAAATTTTGTTTCATTAACTTTTTGAGATCGACTTAAATTTATTATTACATGTCCTCCAAGGCTACTGGTTCCACAGGAGAAGGCATCCTTATTTATCATCTGCAATAATTCAAAAACAGCCTTCTCTTGTCGCCAGTTGAACTCTTTTCTTCTTTTTCTTACTAGCAGTTCCTCCAGTAATTCTGATAAAAAACATTCGATTTGTTTTCCTCTAGAAGCTAATCGAACATTTGGAAGAACCTGTGTGATCTGTTTGCAAATCTCCATCATGGTTCCCTCGTCAAGATGAAGATTTTGAAGATACCAAAGNGAAGAACCTGTGTGATCTGTTTGCAAATCTCCATCATGGTTCCCTCGTCAAGATGAAGATTTTGAAGATACCAAAGCCCTTGCTACAACGACATTGCCTGGCAGGATAACACCTTCCTCTGTTTGCTCAATTAGAGCGAAACTCCTGACACATTTTCTTTGACATCTGCCTTTAATGGCAAGTTTACTATAAGCGGGTGGCACAGCGGGTTGACAACAGACNGAAGAACCTGTGTGATCTGTTTGCAAATCTCCATCATGGTTCCCTCGTCAAGATGAAGATTTTGAAGATACCAAAGTCCTTGCTACAACGACATTGCCTGGCAGGATAATACCTTCCTCTGTTTGCTCAATTAGAGCGAAACTCCGGACACATTTTCTTTGACATCTGCCTTTAATGGCAAGTTTACTATAAGCGGGTGGCACAGCGGGTTGACAACAGACTACTGGGCAACTCATTGGCGAGGACAAATCCTGCTGTGTTGGCATCACAAACTCAGTACTGCACACCAAGTCGAGTATCGATACAGCACCCAAGCCTACATAGTACATCAACCCCCAAAATACATTCATCCTCTATTTCTGCTATGTAGATACCGTGCTCTAGGCTAATGTCACCCCAGCTTCAAGTTCACTTTTCTCTTACCTCTAATTGGCATGGTCTCACCTGTTACCCTAGTTTTTAGTATGGTATTTATTGAATTCCCTGTTTACATTTCCCGTTATTATCTTCACACTTTTTTACACCTATGGTTGCGTGGGGCCGAACACGCACGAAGTACACCAACACGCACTTTCCTTTCTTTTCGCTTTATTTCGGTTTGTTTTTCTCCTTTCTACTTTTCTTTTTCTGTTTCTTAAGCAGTGTTCCTTTTGGTTTTTCCTTGCGAACCTCCTTTTCTTGTTCCTTTCGTGTTCGGAGGTTTTAGTTAGTTTCCCCCTTTTCCTTGCCCCTCGTCCTCATCGTTCCCTAGTATTCAGTCGGTGTTCCCCTCATATCGTAGATTGCAGAAGAGCGTTTCTTTAGCAAAACTAGTGTTACTGGTTCATTGTTCTTCTGTCTAATTGCACTTATCGTGTCAATAAATACATTTTTAAATCAAAATCAAATAGCATTGCTCCATAATGTCCTATTTAATCGAAAGTACGTGTTAGAAAATAAGGGCCTTTCCTCCAGCAGTCACCGGCCTTCGCCCCCCAANATGTCCTATTTAATCGAAAGTACGTGTTAGAAAATAAGGGCCTTTCCTCCAGCAGTCACCGGCCTTCGCCCCCCAAGATCGGTGTCAACAAGGTTGCAGAATGTGTTGTACTCTCACCTGCCTCTCGCTGCCTCTTTTCCCGCTGATTATTTTGCGGCTGCTGTCTACATGTGCCCGACTGTCTACATGATCATCACTCAGGGCGTTTGGGTGGGGCTCGTCGAAGCTCTGCAGCGATGTCCCTTATGGTGCCTTCTTGGTGCCGTCGTCGTCGTCTTCGTTCAGCGTCACCATCCTTACCGGAAGTCGGGGTGCGGACCCTGTCTTGCTGACTCCGCCTCCGGTGCTCGCGCCGAGGTGTGGGGTGCAACTAGACGTTACCGCTGCGGTACCTCCGTGTCGGCGATGGCGTCGATGAAGAAGTCGACTGCGATGATGTCGCGTGCCTCCTCGGGGCACCCTTCCAGAGATATGTCTTGCCACGGCTCCTGCAGAGGATCTCCTGGGTGTAGGCTCACAGTATTCCTTCAACGGCGGAGTTCCGGCATCACTGCGCCAGCGAAGGACACAAGTGTTGACGAAGAGCAAGTCGTAACCAACTCCGCAACCTCGGAGGATAGCCAGCAGCCATGCGGAATTGGTGTTGCGCAACCAGAAGTGTGGAAAGGGGTCGCGATTAAGACCTCCCTTTACGATGCTCAGATTCCATGGCGAGAGTACCAGCTTCAGTTTGAAATAGTTGCCACCCAGATATAAGTTTGAAACTCGGAAGGGCTTTCGCCTTTTATTATAATAATTGAAACTATTTAATGTAATGTAAACAAATATTTAGTTGCACCAACCAAATCTTACAGTTTGGAGCAACCAAGCAAGAACAACAAAATATTTCGTTTTCAATAACAAAATATTTAATTCCTCAAATACAAACGATTAATATTTTTACGCCAAACACACTTTGTTTTATTCAACAAACTCTTTTTCTCAGTCATGTCCTTCGTCACTAAGAGTATGCACTCAGAGTACATCTGCAAGGTTTTTTTTTCAAGCAGCTATCAGCTCTGTTAGTTCTTAGGAACATTTGACTGTATTTGGATTTTGCAAACACAAGTAGTTCAGTTTTTCATTCTATCGTGGCTGAAGGCCTGGCAATGATTTNAGCAACCAAGCAAGAACAACAAAATATTTCGTTTTCAATAACAAAATATTTAATTCCTCAAATACAAACGATTAATCTTTTTACGCCAAACACACTTTGTTTTATTCAACAAACTCTTTTTCTCAGTCACGTCCTTCGTCACTAAGAGTATGCACTTAGAGTACATCTGCAAGTTTTTTTTTTAAGCAGCTATCAGCTCTGTTAGTTCTTAGGAACATTGGACTGTATTTGGATTTTGCAAACACAAGTAGTTCAGTTTTTCATTCTATCGTGGCTGAAGGCCTGGCAATGATTTCATTGAACACTTTGATACCTGCCAAATGCTGAAGTTTGGAAGTAGGTATTGATTCTGCTCTGCGGCGTGAGGCGCCAGCACTTGATGCTAGCCCTCAGTGACAGGGCGTAGGAATACGTCGACACTGCTGTCTCTAAGTCCAATTTACTAATAAATTACACTTTATTTGTGAGTTCACATAATCGAGTTTTATTGTTGCTTGAACAGGTTAACTGGTACATGAACTCACGAGACAAACTTCCCTCCCCTTTTTTTATACATAGATTACGTGATACTTGGTTTGACGCCGCGATTGGCGATGGGGGGGGGGGGCAGGATTCTTCACACCTGGTGTAGAACTACTTATCTGACACTGCGGCATTGTCTTCCCTCGGCTGGCGGCTTGGAACTGCTCCGGTGCTTGGTGGGGCGTCCCGACGACTGGCCTCGAAGTTCCTCATTCTCGGGTCCACGTAGTAATCTGCGTTCGACGAAGTCTGACTGACTTTTCTCGGATTCTTCCAGCCGCACGTCCCGCTTGACGGCCTCCGACTGAGGTCGACATCGTGATGCATTCTCGATCCTCGACTGACTCCGGCTGACTGACTGACTGCTCGATCCGCGACTGACTGATTCGACGTCTCTCCACTGACTGCCCCGTTGCTCCCCCCTTCGTGTGGTTTTGTAGCGTCCATCACCATATTCAACTTGCCCCGTCTCTGCTGCACGTGTCCGGGGTGCTTGTCGTCCCTCCGGGTCATAAAACACGTGGCCGCTGCTCGTGTGGTCCGCAGCCGGCCTGGCGTCGTCCCTTGGTTCTGGCCTGGAAGTTTATTGTCCCGTTCTGCACGCACGTCCGCTAAAAGCTCTCATGGTTTATTGCGGTATAAGCCCGGGACAGACGCAGCTGGTGGTGGGATCTCGGTGTCCCTTGGGCAGCTGCAAAATGCAGCTGTGTCCGCGCCCTGGTGCCTTCCGTTGTCTCCGGATGTCGTCTGCACGTGCAGGAACAGTTGCACGTGCCGAAACCTTTGGTAGCGTGCCTTAGCAGCTGTGAGGCTCCTGGGGTCCCCCTTCCGGCACGTCCACAAAACCCTTAATCCTTATTGCGGTCGTCCGCCTGCGAGATTCGCCAGAGCGTGTGTTCTGACGAATAAAATATAGGGACGCAGAATGCGTCAACTTAATTTAAAATCTCAGAATTTATCACCGGCAATATTTGTAAAGCAGTCGCTGCCATTAACTTCTTCTGCGTGATAGTCACGGATACAATATAAACGGTTCCAAATCTGACGATAACAGGCACACGAATTTTCCAAAATATCTCAATCCCTTAATTAGTTAATCTACGACTGTAAAATGTCATAAATCGGTTTAACTTACACAATCGTGATGAAAATGGACGAGAGCACGAATGTTTCATTTTGTGAAAAAGTGCGTGTTACAAGAGGTGTATATTTCCTTCGGCATGGGAATAAAATACGTTTAATGTAGATTAATCTATGTTGTTATAATTTCATTTTTTGTGTCTTTTACGGCTGTCTGCATATAACATTTGTCTAAAATAAATGTCGACACTCTTATCTTTATTTTGCTGAGAAAAATATTTTTACTCGTCAATACAATAGTCCTTTATATATATAATATGCTGACGTTAAAGGATTGTTATAAGTTGCCCAAGAGAAAACATTATAAGAAAACTGTCACCGACTAATGCTATCGCCTTCACAAGTAGCGATTGCTGTGTTGGCAACATCGGGCTCCGTCAGAGACAAGGAGAAACGAACGTTGGGTTCTGACCGGTGATTACCAAAATATCCGGAGACGAAATTGAATTGCAGTGCCCTGAGTTGGAATGCATGTCCTTCTGTCACGCAAAGAAAAACCAACGCTACGGGGTGCCTTGTGTTTTAAATGACCCTCGCATCATTTCGGTACCGAAACCATACTCAAACTGTACGATAATATTTTTTATTTAATTAACACATAATTACGTTTTCGCATTTTACGTTCACTCTAATGGTTAAATTTGAATTTAGAAAAGGATTGGGTCGGAATAGAATGGGAAGGAGCGAGAGAAATGTTTGTTTGGAAAACAAATATAATTGATGTAGTTTCTGAAGTTTGATGGCATTATTCTATTTTTATTTATTTTATAATTTAATTTGACACAGAGTAGATAGTTACACAGAGGCGAAATTGTGTGGCAGTTCTTTTGATGTGGGTGTATCCATTCTCAGATNTTACACAGAGGCGAAATTGTGTGGCAGTTCTTTTGATGTGGGTGTATCCATTCTCAGATTGGCTGCGCGAGGCTCTGGGAACGGGCATTGTTTCTGATTGGCTATTGCATTCTGCGGAAACTTCCCCATTGGCTGGCCTGTCGGCTGGAGAGTCGGTTACTAGGCNTGTTGTAGTTTCTGAAGTTTGATGGCATTATTCTATTTTTATTTATTTTATAATTTAATTTGACACAGAGTAGATAATTACACAGAGGCGAAATTGTGTGGCAGTTCTTTTGATGTGGGTGTATCCATTCTCAGATTGGCTGCGCGAGGCTCTGGGAACGGGCTTTATTTCTGATTGGCTATTGCATTCTGCGGAAACTTCCCCATTGGCTGGCCTGTCGGCTGGAGAGTCGGTTACTAGGCNATTTCTGATTGGCTATTGCATTCTGCGGAAACTTCCCCATTGGCTGGCCTGTCGGCTGGAGAGTCGGTTACTAGGCACTGGTTGCCGAACGACGTTCCAATATGCTGCTGGCCAGTGACGCCATTTTGCTGGCACGTGCGACTGGGGTTTACCGGTCTAATCAGCTGTTTTGCCTCTGTCTTAGTAAACACTCTGTGATAGATTCAATTAGTAAACTGACTATACAAACATATAATCAAATGATTTAACAAATTAGGTTTGGATACCAAAGGATACAAACTTGCCTGTGACCAAAGCAGATTTTAAACAGTGTAGAAAATATGGGGCAGAGTGCGTATGACAGCTGCACAGTAAACAATTCTCTGTCAAAATCATGTGTCTTTGACAAAAGTCGACTCAATAATTACATAAAATAATACCTTTGAATTCTTGTGTTGCGTTTCCTCTAACAACGATATAATCAATGCCGCAATACATAAATATTTTTATTATTGTAAAATAGCGGGTTTTTCTTGTACAGGTGGTCATACTCGCCTCCCACCAAGGCGAACTGAGTTCAATTCCCGGCGGGGGTATACGCGTTTTTTTTTCGCACGTGGGAATCGTGCCGGACGACGCCGCTGGTCGGCGAATTTCCTAGGATCTCCCGTTCCCTCCGCCCTTCTATTCCGGCGCTTCACCAAACTCACCTCGCTTCACCCTCGTCGGCTATCAAAATCTCGTTGTTAACGGCCGCCCAAATCTCTTCACTCATTCGCTTTTGTACAGCCAACAGTAAACAAATGTCACGTCACTTTCCAACCACGTGACCTTCACAATTCTGCTGGCAAACCGTGAATCGACGTTNAACAGTAAACAAATGTCACGTCACTTTCCAACCACGTGACCTTCACAATTCTGCTGGCAAACCGTGAATCGACGTTTGACATAGGCATGAGATAAATATCAACCTACCTCATCCTTTGGCTATTGTTTAATATTGTTTCATGTTATTTACATACGTTGACAAGTATTTCCACTTTATGTTGAGTAATTTTTCCTTTGAGTTTAATTTTTTAGCCATCATAGTCAATTGACAAAATCCAAATTCAATTCCGAATACAACAAAAAATTTGTTTATACATGTGAGAAATAATATATGGTATCTATTCAACGAAATGCTTGGTTTTCAAGCAGGTTTTGTTGGCCCAACTAAATTACATCTTTCGTCAGTGCCTTGCAAAGGAACTGAAATAATTTTGCTGTATTATTAGATTTTAAGAATCATCGAAATTTTTGTGAGGCAACCGACATGCTTGTCTAGTCGCATACAGACAATTTTCATTTGCTGAGACAAATCTTTCTCTCGGCGTAAACTAAATCTAAATTACTCCTGAACACTATAAGTACTAAACTGATTTATGCTGTACCTGCAATAAGCAACTAATAATCTAGAATACATAATTATTAAAATAATGTCTCTAATAATTTGACACCGAATAAAGGATGAAAGGAGAAACGAGATCGCATGAGGACTGCTTCCATATGGAACCAATAATCCAGAGTTGACATATGACAAGGAGAGCCGCGGCATTTACATAACTTTCACATTAATGCCGAAAAGCTGAAGTTTCGTCATCTTCGAAAGTGATATATTGCGCGCAAGATCTACACGACAAGCCAGCAGCCTACCTAGAGTTGTTTTGTGATGCGAGCCTCATGATCAGGGGTGTAGCAAGGGAGATACTGGCACGCATCTCAAATGTCTCATCGCCCCTGTGCGCAAAGAATGATCTAACAATTTGGCGAATGAAGAATATCTTCGCCTATAAAAAACACCAGAACGAATTATTTGAGGGTTATACTGGAAGGAATAAAACGATTTTAACATGTTGAGTTTTTAACTTTAGGTAAACATGAATTAAATAAAGATTATTACTCAAGTCAGCAAAAAAAAAAAAAAAAAACAATCATTGGGTATTTTAATTTTTTTTTACCGTGAATTCTCCTCTTGGATTCTATCAAAATGTAATTGATATTTAAAAAATTACAAATTCAAGTAAGAAGTAACTATAAAACGCTATTTTCTTGATATCATTGACACTGACCTATTTTTGAGTTTAGGACTATGTTTATTATTTGTCGCAGTAAATTTATTTTATTTAAATTAGTGTTGCATGTTTATATTTCTTAATACTTACTGTCACAGTGTTCAGTATATATAATATTGTATAAAAAATGGCTACTTCGCACTATACACAGCAGGCACTGCCCAACAAGTCACATACTTAACGATCTCGCAGATTGATTTGATCGACACATGACGAACACTGTAACGCAGAGTAGATAATTTCACAGAGACGAAATTGAGTGGAAATGTCATTCGCGTGGGCGTGCCCATTGGCTGCACACGAGGCTATGGGAACGGGCTTTGTGGCTGATTGGCTGCTGCATGCAGCGGGAAGTTTTCCTATTGGCTGGACTACCGGCTGCCGAGTATGTTATCAGGTGTTGATTGGCGAATGGCGTTCCGACATGTTGCTGGCTAGTGACTGCATTTTGCTGACTCGCGCAGCTATAATTTGCAGTGCAAGCGACTGTTTTACTTATGTGTACTTTCGTACACTTTCAGGCCCAGTTTAGTTTATGGTTTCAGGTGTTGAAAATAACAAATATTTTGTCTCCTGCAGTACTGAAAGCTGCATGGTATTTGTTGCGTTACCTGTAGGCTCTGCGTTCGACGATGTTGAAACCTGTCAGTCGTGACATATAGTGCAGTGGTACAGTTTACGAATCAGTTGTACTCGGAGAAGGTTATTGGACACACAGCCTTCCAGTGCACAGTACCGCCCGAACATTACTTGCATCTGCAATGCGTACACGATTGCATAAACCAAGTATGATGAGGTTAAGTGTATGCATTTCAACGTACCTGTAAACTCACTGCGTGATTTTAATATTTCAATTTGTGGATACCGACGTTTGTTTACGTCCTTTAGCCTTAAAAAAAAGAAAGTATTTTAGTCAAATATTTACGTTCCAAACCGCTTCACAGATTCAGTTTATCGACACACGAATGACGTTGTAATGTCCATGATAACGTTAATTTTGCATACGGCGGAAGATTTTTAAGATGGGCAGGAGTCGCATGTCGTAAGCAGGGCTCTCGTAATTGATCAGCCGCGGACAGAGTATACCGCAACGTGTTGCGAGTGTGTGGGTGGTTGATCGATCGAGTGTGTGTTG
>NQII01000322.1:595644-644236 GCA_002778355.1 Clitarchus hookeri | reverse complement strand
GGATCGTCAGAGTAACTCCCCCGTACCTACGCCACTGCCACCCGCGTAGAGATGCGCGCGGGTAGAAGAAGGGGGGTGCTAGAGGTTGTTCACGGCCAACTGAGCATTTCTGCAAGCCCTGCTTAAGGGGGCCGCCTATAGAGCGTCTCGCTCTTAGATTGCAGCGTGCGGCGGTACGGACATTCACTCTCTCTCTCTCTCTCTGTTTCCAATGCATGACGTCTGTCGTTAACGCTGTCCTTGTGTGCACTGGTGCCTGATAAGTTATCTTTTTGCAGCCCTAAAAAAAAAAAAATGCAATATTCGTTTGCGCGCCGTGCAATCACGACGATAAGGTTTCACGCGAAGCTTTCAGTTTAAAAGGAGCCGCTTACAGAGTTCTCAGGGAGGTAAATAGATTAAATTTTCTTAATCACGCCGTTTCCTTCGCCAGTCATTTGTTACCCAGCCTGCCAGTTACGTCGCAAAACTGGAGTAATCTGGCAACAGTGCCGTCGCAAAGCTGGAGTAATCTGGCAACAGTGCCGTCGCAAAGTTAGAGTAATCTGGCAACAGTGCGCGCCATTCCCACTGTACTGCAATCTAAAAGTGGGACGCTCTGTAGCTGAAGATGTCTTGGCCTGGTTGAGTCCTAGCAGCACGGGAGCGTTAAGGGCGATCCAGGCACGGGCATAAATTATCTCGTCACCTCTATACACTCAAGACACTGAACAGGCATGCAGTATCCACGTCGGGAACACGCCTCTTTGAGACTTGATAGCGGCTACCATATCATTTTATTATCTTGCTATAACATTAAAGGTATGCAACTTCAATGGTAGTGTGCCGTAATATTCGTACTTAAAAGTTATAGGGGAAAAAAAACTAGTTCAGTCATTTTTACTATAGACAAAAACACGCTTTAAAGAAATATGGTAGAACTGAAATTTGTAACTGTTAAATGTTATTCTTAGGCAGACATTCTTCAGACACGTTGAATAGTTTTTGAATAAAACTTTTTTTGTGCTGAAACTCTGCACACTATTTTGCGGCCCAGGCAGGCGGCTTGTGTATTGCGCATTGTGTATTCTTCCGCCATACGCAAAACTAACATTTCCGCAGGCATGGTCACATTGTCATCACCTTTAATGCTTGGAGAAATCGGCATGTGCTTGCAGCACAGCTGTTCACAGAGTAAGCTTCCCATTAACGTGAACCGGGTTCGATTCTCAGCGTGGTCGCACCCGGATTTTCGCACGTGGGAATCGTGCCGGACGATGCCGCTGATCGGCGGGTTTCCTCGGGGATCTCCCATTTATTCCCGCCCTTTCGTTTCGGCGCTGCTACATTCCTACCTCGTTTCACCATCGCCGGCTCTCAAGACCTCGTTTATCTCCACTCCACTTCGGTTAGACCACACTGGCCGTGCCTCTAGCCTGCGCAATGGGCAGGCCTATAAGGAAGGTGTCATACACTCCATGCTTAACTTTCTCAGTGTTTGCTCGCTTTCCCACGACCCACTCTTCTATTATTATTATTATTATTATTGTGCCTAGCGCAGCTGCATACCACCAAGCCTGCAGCCACAGGGTTTAAATGGCGAATCAACATTTAATAAATTCCTTCTCAACGCATTGATTTGAGAGATAACCGTTTGAAACAAAAAGTTTCTTACGTAATATTGACACGTTAAAAAAATCTTGCTAATTGAAATTTTTTAAAAACCTTTTTTTGCCTACAATTTAACATTAATATTCACATTTACAACACAAAATACATGAATATTTTTCCGTCCCCAAATTTTTTTAAACGTGGCAATATTCTCTGAGAAAATTGCATTATATCTTTTTTTTTTTGGTACTAAACAATTATCTTTAAATTTGATGCATTTTGAATAAATTTCTTTAATATCAAATCTCAATTTCAATTCCATGACTGCAGGCTTGGTAGGCAGAGAGCTCTTAAATTTTGTGATACAAACATATACGCATGTAAGGGCAGCGACAGTTTCAAAACTTTGATTCCAAAAGTGCTCAATTAACCGGGAACAGACTATAGGTGGATGACGGGCTGAGTGTGTTGTGAAGGTCGGGGAGGGATGTCGCCAGCGTCGCTTCCCCGAACCTACGCCACTGTCTCCCGGGGTAGGAGTGGCGTGTGGGGGATGTCATGGCGATTCACAACCTGGGGGATGCGCCCCGCGAGGGCGTAGGCTAGACGGGGGTTGGTGAAGGGAGAAGGGCTGCAATTAGGAGGGTCGTTTGCACGCACAACGCCGCCCGCGGGGAGGGAAGAGGTCGTTCACCTCCGTCACCCCGGGGACGCGGAGGCTCGAGGGGGAGGGAGAATCTTTGGATGTTAATTACCACACGCCGCTCAACACGGTGTGCACACACGTCGTCGTGGGGAAGTGCGTGCATGGCGGGGGAAACACACACACACACATCCACACACACACACATTGTAACGGAGACACAGCGGCTCGCTGCTGGGGTGGATGCGAGATAGCTGTTCTCCAGGTAACCCACGGGATATTATACACAAATTTTGTCAATAAAGGCTGTTCACGTTTACGTGACAATTTTAAAACTCAACTACGCTCATTTGCAAAAAAAAATTGCTCACCATGAACGAATTACGCGACTACAACGAAGTTTGCCACACAAAATCGTCACAGCCCGACGTTTGTCCTCGTGTGGTTTGCTTGCGTGGATGTACCACTAGGGAACATACATGTCCCTCCATCATTCATAGCAGCAAGACACCGAATAAAGCCTTAGTGTCAGTGTGGGCAGTGCGTGCAACAGAGTCATGTTCAGTGAACACGCAGCATGCCTCGACGACGCATTCGACAAGCCTTTGCCCAGCTGGACGAGTTTGAGAGAGGCCGCATCGTCAGCCGCGGTGCCTACGCTGTGAGTCGGTGTTGGACGCAGTGGGAACAGGAGGTTACACACATCTGTTCGAGAAGGCTCGGGTCGACCCCGGCGGACCACCAGCAGGGAGGATCGTTTTATTGCACGACAGGCTGTGAGCACTCCACGGGCATCGAAGCGCAATGTCCAGGGGCATGTCACAGCAGCTGGAGATACACATGTGTCTACCAGTGCCATATCCAGGCGGCGAGTAGAGCAGGAGCTGTCATCGCGGCGTCCCTCCCGACGTCTACCATCACGACCTGAGCGTCGCCGAGCACGCATAGCCTTCTATCTGGAATGGACAGCGTGGTGGCTTGCGGACTGGCGTCGAGTGGTATTCAGCGTCAAATAACTGTTCTGTCTGGATGCAGACGACCGTCGAATTCGAGTCTGGAGACGTCCTGGCCAGCGCTGTGATCCACGCTTCATAGTAGAGCATTTCACCGCCCTAATGAGAGGTGGCATGGTCTGGGGTGCCATTTCCTACGATTCCCCGCACTCCACCGGTGGGGATTGAAGGAACCCTGACGGCGATACGTCCAGGAAATTCTGCGACCATGTGCTGTTACCTTCCTGTTGCAGCTTGACATCCCCATTTTCCAGCAAGATAAATGCCTGGCCTCACACAGCACGGGTATCTCTAGCCTGCCTACGTGATGCCAACATGCTTCCTTGGCCAGCAAGGTCCGTAGAGCTCTCGCCCATTGAGACGGCCAGCGGCAACGACGACGGATTCGGAAGGTTTGTTGCGCCAGCTGTAGCAGGATCTTCCTCGGGAGAACATCCGACGTCCGTGCGCCTCCATGCCCGGCCGTATCCCCGTCTGGACGGTCCAACACCGTACCAAATGCGTCCTGTAAGTGTTGGTTCCCTGAAATGCATGCTTGATGTGGTAGAATATTTTGGTGTTTTACGTGCCCCTGCGATGGCACCTTCAGGGTGATATATGTTTTTTTTTTTTTTTTGCAAATGAGTGTATTTCAACAGGCATGGTGCCTGGCATGCGCCTAGCAAAGTTGGTAGAGACGTAAGAAAAGTAGGCACTTGAGCGAGTGAAGAGATTTGGGTGGCTCTTAACATCGAGGTATTGAGAGCCGATGGTACATGTCTTAACATTGAATTAAAAGTGTCAGATAAACACTTCTGATTTTTTATACATTAAAGAATTTGCAGATTTGTTAAACATTCGCTTTTCTAATACTTTCAGAGTTTCACTTGGCCGTCCCATGAATTAAAGCGGTCAGGTCCATGGGAACATGAATTTCATATATGGCGGAATAATACATAGTGTGTAGAGGTAGGTCCTATGCAGGGCTTTAAATGTGCTCTGTTTACTGAGAACAGCCCTGTACACCTTATCTCACTGTGTAACTGGGCTATATCACACAGACAGAATAGGCAAGTATGCAGACGTTGCTCTAGTCCCAAAATTTTCTCAAGGTATACACTTAAGACAGGGCACAACAAATATAGGGCGTATACCCGTGTATTCTTAGACTGTAGCATTACCTATAGATAGGGCCAGTGACTTTTCGCGTAAAAATCGGAGCACACAGTAGACTTCAATACTATATAGGGGAACAGGGGGCAAGACGGGGTCGCGAGGCAAGACGGGGTAACTGTTTGTTTGTCTGCATTGTGCTANGCTCTAGTCCCAAAATTTTCTCAAGGTATACACTTAAGACAGGGCACAACAAATATAGGGCGTATACCCGTGTATTATTAGACTGTAGCATTACCTATAGATAGGGCCAGTGACTTTTCGCGTAAAAATCGGAGCACACAGTAGACTTCAATACTATATACACTCCTCAGCTGTTGTTATACCTCCGTTGGCTGCTGGTGCCGTGTCCGTCTTTGACCAAGCCACTCAGGACTAAGTAACTCCGACACTGGACCTTCGTGATTCGTGCGCAAACGGTTAACACGGGCCAGAGCATTTTTTAGCCAATCAAAGAAGCTGGACGACCCCACGGTGCTTTGGACTGTATCTTGTCTCGAAATCTTTTCGCGAAATATCACTGCCCCTATCTATACAGGAAGGAAAATTTCGTGGATTCATTTTATGACAAGCTAGAATTAAAACACATATACGCTGCAGTTACGGTTACAATTCGCTCTCAGTTTATTAGCCGCGCCCTGGAGAACTACGGGCCATTAACAGACCAGCAAGGAAAGAAGCACCAAACATCACCCCAACTGGTATGGATTGAAACTGGTCACTCACATGCACAGCAGCTAATGCACACGTAGCTGAGGCTCGACTATACATTGGGCTGCGGAATGTAGCATATAGGACGTTTAATTCGCAAAAATTTTCCTGTCATTGCATGCAACTGTAGATTAACTCCGATAAAAATTTCCTAGATTGACACACCTAACGGATCGATAAGACTATGCTTTATGACGTTATAATAACGAACTTTTTACAATTTAGCCAATGAACTGTTATAAAAATAAATAACGAAACCAAAACAGAAGGTATAGGAAAGGAATAAAATAAATATTTCTGGTCCATGGATCGTGAAGGAGTGAGGAGCATGTCAGTGACTGGTCAAACGTCAGCCATGTTTGTTTACATTAATGACCCTGACCGACGTCATGGAGTTCCATGATCTTGAACTTGGGATGACTTTAGAGTGACTTGGAAGAAAAAAAAAAATCTAAGACGATCGCATAAATTCGCAAACAAAATTGAGAAAATAAGGAAAATTTACAAGACTTTTAATCCAAGTAACATTATAACAGAAAAAAACCAGAAAAATCACAAAAATTTGTAAGTATATAGTAGGAATATGGGAGAAAATACATTAGGTCTACTTATCCCGACCGCCATCTTGTGATTGCATGAACTTGGATGACTCTGCAGTCGAAAAATCGAGAGAAAACGGAAGCATTCGGAGAAAGTCTTAAATATCGGGAAGAGTTTGCATTATTGACCACGACAAACACTTAGATTTTCATGATATTGACCTTAACACTAACTGGTCTTAAACCCAAAATAATGAGAACAAATTACAAAAATCGCCATAAATATAGCAAAAATATGACAATTTACTCCAACCACCATCTTGAATTCACATGACGTTGAGCTTGACCTCAGCTAACCTTGAACTCGAAAAATAGATAACAATCGCTAAAGTTCGTTAAAAACTTAAAAATTAGGGGAGAAATTACTTTAGTCACCGATTATCATATTCGATGCCCATGTCCCCAGGCGAGCTTGCAAGAGAAAAATTAAACAAAATCGTAAAATATAATAAAAATTTTAAAAATAAAAATGTAAAAAAACCCTTGATTTCCTACTGTAAGTCTTTAAAAAATTATTTAATTTTTAAAATCATTCCAAATTTTTCCTATAATTTTTGCATTTTTTTATTTGTTATTAAATCTTACATGTTTGTATATATTTTTTAATGGAATCTTCCCGAGTTTTTTACTTTTTGCGAATTTTTGCAGTTTTCCTTGATTTTTTGGGTTTAATTTCTTTTAAGGTCAAGGTCAAAGTAATGGATTTCCAAGATGGCGGTCGAGGTTAATAATGCATCCCCCCCCTCGATGTTTACTATGTTTTTACGATTTTCCTAGATTTTTCGGGTTTATGGTTACTCAGTAAGTGCACATCAATTCAAAATGGCTGCTGGGGTAAATAATGCAATTTCTCCCCGATTGTTACTATTAATTTTAAGAATTTTTGTGATTTTCCTTGATTTTTCAAGTTTACGGTTACTTAGGGTCAAGGGCATCTAAATCGAGGATGCATAGTCCTAGACAATAATGTAAATTTTTGCCAACTTTGTACAATTTTTTCTCGTATTTTGCTACTCTTCCGAATATATATAAACTTCAATGTCATACCAAAGTCTTACATATTTGCTGTACTGAGTAAAATGGCAAAGAAATGTCTTCATGTAAAAATCTTACGAAGCAATCATCGAATACGCTACATTAACCAAATTATGAAATACCAATTACATTTACAGATTTTGCTGTGTCTTAAAAACGTGCACATTAAATTATTCTTGTTCTGTAAATTATTTACCAATATTTAACACAGACTATTAATATTGTTCCCACAATTATTGTCATAGATTTTTTATGGTGTGCTATATACAAGTAATTTTAACAAATTTCAAATGGACACGAACTCTCGCTCAAAGAGTACCTTTGCTGAGTGGTTGACTACACTAGTTTATGACAGCAGGGCTCGGTCGATGACAAATAAGTGGGCATAATTTTTATATTGAATGCTGGCATGAGGAGGGTAGGGGGGGGGGCGTATCCCAACTGACCCACCCTGTGCGCACGCCTATAAAACCAACACAACTGTCAAACTTACATGGTCAACAGTGGTGAACGTGTTTTTTTCCCCTCTTAATTGCCAAAAGGCAAGGCCTTTTATATGAATAAAATGCTTTTAAATTTGAATTTAATCGAATTATATTAAAAATTGGTTAGAGGAAGTATACAAACATATCAAAGCACTTGTTTGTATAAAGTGCTCTGCCCTGAAATGCCATCCACGTCGTAATGGCAGTAAGGCAGTTGAATGTTGAGACACAGATACTGGTTTTGCGCAGCTAGCGTAATCACTCTACACCATATTCACGCTCTATGGATCCAATTCCCTAGTATAATTTCTCTGTGTTTCTACCTATCTGGTTTACACGTGGTGTACTCTGTGAGATTATCATGGATGGTTCGTTTTTGTTGTAAAAAATGTCTTATGACACTCAGGAAATATAGTGACGGAAATATAAACAGTATAAAAGAGAATTTCTACAAAAAATCAATAAATAAATAAAGAGTTCCAAAGTTGATATCTCGCAAACGAGTACGTGTACTCATAAAATATTACGTCTGGCAGCACTATCTTATCATGAGTACGAGTAAAATGTGTTTGTGTTTGATGTTATTGGCAGTAGCTGCTTATAAGACAACGGGATCCAGTCTAAACGACGAACGATGTCTCCCACACGTTAAGTGATATGCTTAACTGGAGAATGTTTCTCTTGTTTACATCGGCTCTCAAGGCCTCGCTCTTAAGAGCTGCCCAAATCTCTTCACTCACTCACTCACTCTTGTTTACAATGTAGTTTATGAGTTGGGTTTTTGAGGCGTTTTTGTCTGACGAACGTAAGGAAAGCGCCCCTCCCAAGGAAGGATTTGTACGAAATAGACAGTTTTATGTTTGCTTTGAAAAGAAATATGTTAAATTGGGAGTAATGTGTGTGTGTAATTGTTACTATTGTTATAACATATAACAAACCTCCTTTAACTGGAAGACGCGCAGACTTGCTTTCACACGAACGCTCAATAAAGCTGTAGCAGGGGTACTCATGACTACTCCTCGAAAACAGTTACATCATAAAATTGGTCAACGAGATCTTGAAAAGCAAGGTAAAGAATTCGTGCACCAAGTAATATTCGATAACAACACGTGGTCTTGCACTGGGAGAAAAGCCAACAAAACATTTGTTTGTATATGGCCAAAAATATATTTAGTTGCCTCAACAAAATATTTTGTTCAGTACACAAAAATTTAAAAACAAATAATTAATTTTCTTCTTTTAACAAAATACACGATTGAATTAACAATACCTCTGTCTCGGGCCGAAATAAATTAGGCTGTCAACAAACTATTTGATTGAATCACCTGTATATATTTGTTCGGTTACTCATTCGATTCCCTTCGTTCGAAAATGCAGGTCGTGAGTTTGTTCGTTTTTTTTTGTGACAATTATAATTGTATCGGTGTTTGTTAGTGCACTTATTGATGCTTCGTAATAAATATCTTAATAAAACATGTTCAACGGGAAACTAAAAATGAAAGCTGTAAAACATTTGCGCATATTGTCCAGTATTAGAAATGTACGTATTTAAAAACATCGCTATTTCACCAGTAGCCACTTTAGCCGAGATTGCAAAGGCGTAGCGATCAGTCGTAGCAGCCGTATGTTTGAATCCTGATCTCACGTCAGAAGTTATTTTACACTGAAGAGTCGAAAAAACTGGTACACCTGCCTAATATCGTGTAGGGCCCCAGTGAGCACGCAGAAGTGCCGCAAGACGACGTGGCATGGGCTTAACTAATGTCTGAAGGTATGCAGGAGGCATTGAAATCTGCGCCAATTTGAGAAAGGGTTGCACGTCTGTCACGATTAATGATTCTCGTCAGTCGTCGTTTGTCCCGTTCGTTCACGATCTTTTTCCGGCCACAGCGATGTCGAAGATTTGATGTTTTACCGGATTCCCGATATTCACGGTACACTCGTGATACGGCCGTACGCGAACATCCAAATGCTATCGCTACCTCGGAGATGCTATGTCCCACCTCTCGTGCGCCGACTATAACACCACGTCCAAACTCACTTACATCTTGATAACCTGTCATTGTAGCCACAGTAACCGATCTAGCAGGTTAGCCAGACGCTTGTTGTCTTATATAGGCGCTGCCGACCGCATCGCGTTACTCTGATTGGTTCCATACCTCTGTTATTTGCATACATACGCCTATACCAGTTTTTTTTGCTCTTCGGTGTATATCAAACGAAGTTGTTTAATGCACGTCGAGCCAAACAAGTCTTTAGTTGCACAAACCAAATCTTTGTTTGTGACAAACGAAAAAGAACAACAAGATAATTTGTTTCGATAACAAAAAAATATTTAATCGTCCCTATACAAACAATTAATTTGGTTGCGCTAAACAAACTTTATTTTATTCAACAAAACCTTTTTCTCAGTGGTGCCCATACCAGGGGAGGGGGGACCCACAAGTACAATTATAGTTTTTCCTTGTGTGAATGACCGCTTATGTAAATGGCCAGAGTGAGTCATAACGTATGCAACGCTTCATTTATAGCATGATCCTGAACTTAAGATTCAAACTCTGTGAGGTGATATGTGTTTGTAAAATAAGGAAAAAATAATAGTACGACATGGACTTGCGTTATTATGAAGGGAGAGACACGGCCTTGAATATTAGGAATCAACATTGTTGTCATTCCTCACTAAGAGTAAAGTAATCTCACAATACTGGAGGATTTTTTGAAAAATCTTCAATTTTGCTTAGCTAAAAAAAAAGGTAGAAAAAAATAATATTCGTAACTGGTGTCATCGTGATGTGATATTCGCCATCTACGAACATTTGGCGGGAAATGACGTCCCCCGTCATTGGGAAATAAGGGGCTGCCATGTTACAAACCGACAAAAATGTGTAAACCGTGGGTGTCTATCAATTAAGCAATTATCGCGTGTACGTATGACAGATATCAAATAAGGCTAACACTATTGTCGAATTTGCTGTTTCATCAAGGGCTGTGGGGTCGGTAAACAAAACGTTCTGCACCGACTCCGCCTCGACTTAAAAGTCAAAACCCAAAACACCAGGGAGCAAAATGATGGAATAAAACATAATATCTATCATATCTGGGTGAATTAAAAATCATTTAATTTTAAAGAATAATAGCCATTTAAAGTTTACATTACATTTTTAACAAATAAGATGTTTCAAATTCTAATGGAAGCACGCATGCAACAATGTATGTATGCAGTCAATAATTGATGTAGTGATATAATAAAATACTTTCCGCTAAACAAATACCAAAAATTAACACACAAAATTTAGCTAGATCTTATGGAGTTTTTTAAGAAATTTCTTCAAAATATGCATGTAACAAATTTAACTAAAATAACACACAATTATTAATAATCAAATGCAAAGACCCAGAACCATATAGTATGCAATATTATGATATACATTGGCATTCAAGTGGAAGAACTTCAGTTACCCTAGCAGTATTTCCTGCAGCATTCTGAATGCTTTAATTTGGAATGAACATCACTGAAGTTAATTGTATTAGTAGCACGTAGCTAACAAAATTAGAATAAGTTAATTGCAAAAAAAATGTATGAATTGTCAGCAAGGCAGAGTTGGAGTCGTAGTCGGTATGTTTTAGCGGACTCCACGACTCCGACTCCACGACTCCGACTTCACGACTCCGACTTCGACTACACGACTCCAACTCCACGACTCCGACTCCGACTACATGACTCCGACTCCACGACTCCGACTCCATGAATCCGACTCCACAGCACTCGTTTCATCTCATGTTGTTTCTAATATTAAAAAATACTACTTTAATTTCTANTCCATGAATCCGACTCCACAGCACTCGTTTCATCTCATGTTGTTTCTAATATTAAAAAATACTACTTTAATTTCTATTTTTTAAGGATGTATCTCTTTTAATAATAGGTCGTGTCATTGTTTATACTCCATTTCCCACACCTTCATGACAATCCTGCACACTGGTTTAACGTGAGCCTGGAAATATTAAGGGCGCCACCTACACGGTGCTTGAATTGCGTTGCAGTCTGTTTGAAATCCGCTGTTATTTTACCAAACCATTTAACGTTAGACCNTCTACACGGTGCTTGAATTGCGTTGCAGTCTGTTTGAAATCCGCTGTTATTTTACCAAACCATTTAACGTTAGACCAATGTAGGAAAAGAAAACACACTTCAGACGAGGTACGTATAATATTCTCAATACATCACTCATATTATAAAAGGTATTCCCGAGCCCTCCAGCATAGCTAAAAACGACATTTTCCCATCGCCGTAACTCATGATATACTGGTTGGAAACATACGAAACTATTATGGGGACCTGCAATGAACTTTTCTTCAGACTTCCCAGCAATAAAATGATGGGTCACCGCTTAAAGTCCCATACGTACACGCAGCACGACGGAAACACTGCACGCCAGTTCGGCGCATTGCGCGTAGGGGTGATGTGGCACTAGGCACGCGTGTCAGTGTCGCCCTTTTCGCTCCCGCGCTTCCCCGCCGCAAACGCGCTAAAAAAACCCAAGTAGGCGACGCGCTTAAACGTTAACATCCGTGTATGCGGGCAGGTTAAGATGTAAGTGGCCGAGCGCCCTGCCGAAGTACACTGGAGAGCCAAAAAAAACTGGTATAGGCGTGCGTATGCAAATAACAGAGGTATGGAACCAATCAGAGTAAAGCGATGCGGTCGGCAGCGCCTATATAAGGCAACAAGGGTCTGGCAAAGTTGCTAGATCGGTTACTGCGGCTACAATGGCAGGTTATCAAGATTTAAGTGAGTTTGAACGTGGTGTTATAGTCGGCGCACGAGAGATGGGACATAGAAACTCCGAGATAGCGATAAAACTTGGATTTTCGCGTGCGACCATTTCACTAGTGTACCGTGAATATCGGGAATCCGGTAAAACGTCAAATCTTCGACATCGCTGTGGCCGGAAAAAGATCGTGAACGAACGGGACAAACGACGACTGATGAGAATCATTAAACGTGACAGACGTGAAACCTTTTCTCAAATTGGCGCAAATTTAAATGCCTCCTGCATACCTTCAGACAATAGTCGAGTCCATGCCACGTCGTCTTGCGGCGGTTTTCTGCGTGTCCGCGGGGGCCCTACGCGAAATTAGGCAGGTGTACCAGTTTTTTTGGCTCTTCAGTGTATAAACTGCCCACGTGTGTGGTGAATCCCCTTAACAGTCTCTCTTCACGGCCGCTGACTCCAGTCGAGACGCGCGGCTCCCGCGGCAAGAATGTTTCGGGGACGGGACGCAGGTGCGTTCCGTAATGAGCTGCCCGCTCTGCTGCAATCAGACTGTGACGGAGAACGCCTTTTTGCGTATCCAGTGCGCGTGCGTTGTGTGCCGCCCGCGTTCACCTTGTAAAAGTACGAATCCACGCACTTGGCATATTAACGCCGTTCTCAAGCCAGCCCGTGTTCGTTTTAAGAGAACCGTGCATGGTCCTACTTAAAAGACGAAGTGAGAAAGCGATTCGTTGGACCCATAATAATTACTTCCAGATATGTTAGTTATTACTAGGGCCACTGACTTTTCGCGTAAAAATCGGAGCACGCAGTAGACTTTAATACTATATACACACCTCAGCTGTTGTTACACCTCCATTGGCTGCTGGTGCCGTGTCCGTCTTTGACTAAGCCACTCAGGACTAAGTAACTCCGACACTGAACCTTCGTGATTCGTGCGCAAACGGTTAACACGGGCCATAACTTTTTTTAGCCAATCAAAGAAGCTGAATGACCTTACAGTGCTTTGGACTGTATCTTGTCTCGAAATCTTTTCGCGAAATATTACTGCCCCTAGTTATTACATTAAAAAGTTACCTGTGGCTTAAACATCTCGTCCACAGCGGCCACGACACGTAAGCCTGCCGAGGAACCATCCCGGCACAGAATGGGTAGGTATACAGAAGTGAAACGGCGTAGCGGTTACTCCGATACGGGCGTGTCCATTCGCCGGTTGGTTGCGCGAAGCTCTGGAACGGTCCTCGTCTGTCTTAGCTACTGCGTGCCACGGAGGATTCCTGACTACACGCTGGCTAGGCCACCTGCTGGCAGGTAAGTTACCAGGTTCTGATTGGCGAACGACATTCGGACATGTTGCTGGCCAGACCTCAAACTTCGCAATTTAATTCTACTGAATGTAAATAAAATATTTTCTATGAACTAAATCCTGATAATCCTAGGCACACTTTCCAGTACGCCTAATATGTCACGACTTATCTCAAATATATTGAGAGTGACGGGCGATATGTACTTATTTTATAGTTAAAATCAAAAAATCAACATAAACCAAATTACAAACAAATCCACCTTCANTGAACAAAATTACAAACAAATCCACCTTCATTAAAAGTTTCAAATATAAACCCATATATTAAAATAATATTGTTATTCACCTAAACTTAAATATTTACTGCACCTTGACCTGANTAAACCAAATTACAAACAAATCCACCTTCATTAAAAATTTCAAATATAAACCCATATATTAAAATAATATTGTTATTCACCTAAACTTAAATATTTACTGCACCTTGACCTGAAATAAAATATAATAGAAAAATTAGTAAATTAAAATCTTGTAAAATAAACTTATAATGGCGGTTTACATACTGATTACAAATTAAAGAAAGATTAATAGGGGACTATCGATTAATAGGCAAATTCCTCTGAATAGACTAAAACACCGCCAAATTCTTTAGGTTCAAAGAACATAACTATTACTACCCTGGTCAAAGTTAACAAATAAAATAATAGGATATCTAATCCTAGTTTCTATTTTATCTTTAAAATAATCTTAAAATAAAAATAGTAAAAATTTAAATTTCACCTTAAAATAATTAATTTAAATTCAAAAAACGTTGGTGTGCATGAGGGCTAGAATCTAGAATAAAGACACTATTCACATTCTTGAAACCTGGGAAATTGGGCCACTGAGCTCACGTAACAGCAACAGAGATGATATTATATTCGCGGGTTCTTCACACTTTTTAAATAGAAGTTTTGTAAAATCACCCCAGTATGACATGTATCACTTCCGTTTTATACTCGTGGTAATATAAAAGTACCATTTTTTTTTTTTTTGTTAAATTGAAATTTTGCTTATCGATAAATTATAATATTTCGTTTGTAATTAGTATGAGAAAAAACAATGAGAAGATAGGTGTGTTGGTAACGCCCTGTAATAAATAGTTCTTATGCAAAGTATTATAACACTGAGTGCGCACGAATGCTGTGCGTTGTCCTTCTGGTGTAATTTTCTAGACTCGGTTAAGCCTTGTTTGCATGAGGCGGGGGAATATCCTGGAAGCAGAACGTTATCAGGGCTTCAGAAAAATTTGAAGTAACCGTGAATGAAGTATGGGACTCAGTGTCCAACATTGACCTACGTCCAAAACAACACAACTGTCAAAGTCACATCGTCAACAGTGACGAAAGTGTTTGTTTATACCTTAATTTAGAAAAGACAAACCCTTTTACATTAACGTAATACTTTTACCTATTTTTTTATTTAATAAATCTTTATTACAAACCGGTTGGGGGAAGTGTACGAACATCGCAAAGCACTTGTTAACTAAACGGTGTTCTAATCTCGAATCCTATCCACGTCGTTTATGATAGTCGTGTTGGCAGATAAGCCGTTCAATGTTGGGACACGGAGACTGGTTCTGCGCAGCCAGCGAGATCGCTCTACTCCATATTCACTATATGAATAAAAGCTGCTGTTGCTGCTTCGTATACTAACGCCTCCATGCGTAGAAACCTGAAAAAAAAAAAAACAATAACGTAAATTTAAAAGTAATCTATGCTGTGTATGTAGCATGAAAGAGTATTTTGTCAACAAACAACACTTCATCACGACATTGCAAAAACACTGTATTTTAATGTTGTCAAATACATTTTTTGTATAAGTGTTAGTCGTATTCATCAATAAAGATTTTTAAGGAAGAATTTCCAACGTTTAAGAGATCAAGTTTAGAGTACGAAGTGATTTGTGAAGCACGTAACTGTATTTATTTCGGTTGTCAACAAAGACCGGCAGATTAAAGCCAGCGTTTATCTTCTGAAAAACAAAAAAAGTCGATACATGGCCATTCCTTTCAAACAGTAGACAGATTATTTGGGAAACAAAACACTTTTTTGAATGAAAATAAGGTAGGTATACTGCGAAATGTACATAGTTGAGTTAAAATCGGTTTCATAGTTTCGTAGATATAACACATCAAACAAAAATGTTTTGTAGCAGCCATTTTTAAAATAAGGGCTACGCATAGTTTAAACATATTTATTAATATGGCCTGCTACAACACAACTTCTTAGCCAAATTTGGAAGACATAGGTTGATTGTTTCCCGAGATATAAGAAAAAAAATAAAAATACGACAGGCCATCTTACATAATTGCTGAGAAATGACTCTCTTTAAAGAAAAATTAACGTATGTGATAGAAACTGCCAACATAAAAATTTAAGTTAAAATTTGTTTGGTATTTATACAGACATTATATACAGCTAAAATGTTAATATGACCACCATTTTGAAAATATTTGTCTGGCTCTACAAACAATTACCAGTTTACATGACCTCATGTAGTGCTACTTGATTGTCAAATTTTTACTGAAATAGAATTTTTTTTCCGGAGATATAGTATAAAAATTTGTATTTGTCTTCTGAAGCTAACTTACAAAATGGTGGACAAAAGAGAGTTCGTGTGGGCATATTTTATAGTTTTGATATATAATGCAAGGATACAAAGTTATGTTGAAAATAATTACATACTTTCGACGAAATAAAATACAGAATGAAAAAGCTGTATAGCTGCCATTTTGAAAGTAAGTGACTGACCTACTTGAACCATACTATTTTACATAATCTGCCGTAGTACTACATGTTTGCCATATTTTGTAGGAATCGGTCAATTGTGTCCAGAGATATGACGTAAAAATTTTACTTATGTGTGTAGCGATTTCTTACAACATGGTGGACAAAAAGGCTAGGTGTTATTGCTGTAATAAATACTTCCAGAGTACAAAGCCGGCATTTTGAAAATAAGTGGCTGGTCTACTTAAAACATACCTCTTTAAATAATGTGTTGTAGTACTACTTGTCTACCAAATTTGGTAGGAATCGGGCAATTGTTTCCCCGAGATATGATAAAAAAAACTTTATAAATGTATGTGGTGCTATCTTACAAAATATTTATTTTTGAGAATCTGATGCTTGTAATATATACTATGAGCATACAAAATTTTGTGGAAGTTGGTTGGACGGTAAATAGTAAGTAGTAAATAGTAAGTAGTGCTAAATAAACCAAAAATATTTGTATGGNGTGGAAGTTGGTTGGACGGTAAATAGTAAGTAGTAAATAGTAAGTAGTGCTAAATAAACCAAAAATATTTGTATGGCAGCCATTTTAAAAATAAGTGCATCGTCAATTTAAATTGAATATGTTTACATGGTCTACCATAGGTTTACTCTTATGCCAAATTTGGCGAGAATTGGTTGAGCAGTTTTCGAGAAATATCGTAACAGCTCTATTTTTTCATGGGGTGCTATCAATAGCTGACCAATAACAATATAAATTTCTGAATTCGGTGCTTATACTAAGCACTGTCAACATACAAAATTTGGTTTAAATCGGTTAAATGTTTCCCGAGATATAACATATTGCCTTAATTTTTTTAAGGACATCATTTTGATAGTAGGTGTCCAGCGTGGTCGAAAGTTATACAAGTCATGTGTCCTTACTAAGAACTGTATAGTTACAGGGTTTTGTAAAATTCGGTTCACGCATTCAAAAATTGAAAGAGGGGGGGGGGACACATACGCACAGGCTCAAAAACACACATACATGCACACAAAAAGGAAAGTGATCTCATAAGCCTTAATTTCCTCCGGAAAGTAGGCTAAAAAGTTGAAGCATTTTTTTTAAACACAGAATTAGATGAATAATAAAATGTGGGGAATATTTCCAGATGTAAATTAGACATGATCACATTAACAGCAACCTCCTGAGCGACATCAATCAAGCCGTATAGACTTGCTGCAAGCTTCTGTGCGAATTTCCTGTTCAAATAAAAACCAGCGACTGTANTACATCAATCAAGCCGTATAGACTTGCTGCAAGCTTCTGTGCGAATTTCCTGTTCAAATAAAAACCAGCGACTGTACCAGAAGAAATACTTTTAAGCGACTTTGTATGTATCAGTTATGCAACGGATAGCCTCCAAAGCAGGAGACAGACGATACGTCCTCCAGTCACTTCAGTATTTGTTTTTTCAAATACTTAACCTTTTTTGATTTTTACGTAGAGTAGGGAAACTACGTTATATTGAATACAAACAACTCATTTGCCATTGAAAAACAAGATGACTTTCATTGTTCCCTGATTCTAATCGAATAATAGAAATATTTCTAGCCATAAGATTTTTATGGCTGCCATTTAGTAAGTAAGTGTCCGGTATGGTCAAAAGCTAAAAAAAANAATATTTCTAGCCATAAGATTTTTATGGCTGCCATTTAGTAAGTAAGTGTCCGGTATGGTCAAAAGCTAAAAAAAAATCAGGTGTCACTACAAAGTACTGTATGGGTACCGAGTTTGGTAAAATTCGTTTCACGCATTCAAAAATGGAAAGGGGGTGACACTCACACACAGCCTCACAGACACACATACACACACAGACCCACAGACAGAAAAGTGATCTCATAAACCTTTCTTTCTTTCGGAAAGAAGGCTAAAAAGCTGAAGCCTTTTGAAAGAAAAGTTAGATGAACAAAAAAATGTGGGTAATATTTTGCGGTGGAAATTCGACATGATCACTTTAACAGAAGCCTCATGAGTGACGCCCACCAAGCTGTAGAGATTTNAATATTTCTAGCCATAAGATTTTTATGGCTGCCATTTAGTAAGTAAGTGTCCGGTATGGTCAAAAGCTAAAAAAAATCAGGTGTCACTACAAAGTACTGTATGGGTACCGAGTTTGGTAAAATTCGTTTCACGCATTCAAAAATGGAAAGGGGGTGACACTCACACACAGCCTCACAGACACACATACACACACACAGACCCACAGACAGAAAAGTGATCTCATAAACCTTTCTTTCTTTCGGAAAGAAGGCTAAAAATCTGAATCCTTTTGAAAGAAAAGTCAGATGAATAAAAAAAATGTGGGGAATATTTTGCGGTGGAAATTCGAAATGATCACATTAACAGAAGCCTCATGAGTGACGCCCACCAAGCTGTAGAGATTTGCTGAAAGCTTCTGCATGAATCTCCTGTTCAAAGAAAAGCCAGTGACTGTTAAAAAAAAATATATGTAAGCGCCTTTGTATGTATTAGTTACGTNGTTAAAAAAAAATATATGTAAGCGCCTTTGTATGTATTAGTTACGTGTCGACGCTTTTACACGTTGGTGCATTCCAATTTACAAAGATCTTGGGATTCATTATTAAAATTTCAAGAGAGAAGTTTTACATGCAGATTAAATTAATCGTGTTTATAGATAACGTAAATCTGCAACAATGAAGCACATACCTTCCATTACGTAGAGTAAAATATATGATAAAATTCGAACGGTTTATATAAACTTACATATTCATTAGATTTATGTATAGCAGTACGCTTACATTTACCTTAAAGTTAATTTCAGCTACAGTAAAAGAACGTAATGTGACAAGCACACTCTCCTGATAGGCTATTCACGGTAAAGTGAGCACTTTTGAAAGCCCTCTCATTCGGAATAATAGTCAAAAAATATAATTTATTTTAACATTAGATATTAAATTCCGACTGCAGTGGAATGTACACACTGTGTTTATTACTTACAATTCAATATTTATTTTAAAAGTTGGTTGAATGGATAAACAGTGGCTGAAAGAAAAAAGTGACTATGGACTCGAAAGTGCTCACTTTACCGTGAACAGCCTATAGCAGGAATGGCGCCCCACGAAGTAGTATCTTGTTTAGCAATTCCGTCACCTATCACTAGGGGTAGTGATATTTCGCGAAAAGATTTCGAGACAAGATACAGTCCAAAGCACTGTAAGGTCGTCCAACTTCTTTGATTGGCTAAAAAAATGCTCTGCTTCGTGTCAACAGTTTGCGCACGAATCACGAAGGTTCAGTGTCAGAGTTACTTAGTCCTGAGTGGCTTGGTCAAAGACGGACACGGCAGCAGCAGCCAATGGAGGTATAACAACAGCTGAGGTGTGTATATACTATTGAAGTCTACTGTGTGCTCCGATTTTTACCCGAAAACTCACTGGCCCTACCTATCACATAAATTATACGCCCTACATATTCGGCCATCATCACTGAGAGATCGTGGTATTGCAAAACGTCTGCGACTAGATGTGTATGTGTTTACTAGACGTATCAGCGTTAATGCTTCCTTCCACATGCCCAGATTCTTAACCATAACGTACTTGCTACTTTTATGGTGTTTACTAAACCATGTTTTTTGAAGTGAGCGGCGCATTATGAACGGCATAATTTCCTGCGCCTCCGTCATGACTCCTCTCTCAGACACTCGCAGACAGGACTCGCCTCTACGAAGGATACGCGCCCTGACAGTTCTACTGGACACGGTCCTGTGAGATACAGTTTCACCCCTCGCGGAGTGAAAATTGTCGAGCAGGAGAAATTTTTCACTCCGCGAGTGAAAGCGCAGAAGAAACGTCTTATAGTGGACAACAGCCTGTTGGCATCATCTCAAAAGTTGCGGGCATCGACAGTAAACCTGTCGTAGTTAAGCGCACGTGATGCATTTCTCTTCAATTAAGAGAATTAATACATTTAATGTCCCTAAAATTAATATGTTCTGTTTTAAGTATAATATGTACAGNTCTCTTCAATTAAGAGAATTAATACATTTAATGTCCCTAAAATTAATATGTTCTGTTTTAAGTATAATATGTACAGAGAAAAATTTGTAATGTTTGTATTTTACAATTACATTTTTTAATTACTTGTACTAAATATTGTTTTATTTATTCACCATAGTTTTATATAAGTACGGTGTGGTTAGAATTAAAAATAAAATTGTTAAATATATGATTTTTACTTTTAATTTTTTGTTTCGACGTTTTGTAAACTAACCGAAATATAAGAATGCAATTTGTTTGATGTAACACAATATTGAGCAACTACATAGGCATACGTAGGTCCTTTGTTCACAGTTAAAAATTACGTAGAAAATTTATTTCGAAATAATTCTTGTAGTGATTTTTATTACAGATGCTGATTTACAAAACATCGAGTTTTNACGTAGAAAATTTATTTCGAAATAATTCTTGTAGTGATTTTTATTACAGATGCTGATTTACAAAACATCGAGTTTTGGTCACCCAATGTGCAAGATTGAGAAATCTGCAAAATCGAGACATTTTTTGATTTATAGTAATCGATTCATTTAAATTTATCTATATAATCCACATACATTTTTATTCTGACAATAATGATTTGCTCTATTNATAGTAATCGATTCATTTAAATTTATCTATATAATCCACATACATTTTTATTCTGACAATAATGATTTGCTCTATTCCTCAGTATTCTCATAAAAACAGACATTTTTATTTTAGTAGATGGGATTATTCTGACAATAGCCATTTTCGAGAAGACATAACTCATTGCTCAGCTCCTCATTATTCTCACAAAGTAGAACTTTTTTGTTCTGGGCGATATTATCGATCCTACTATAGCCATCTTCAAGGAACCATAACTCATTTCTTCGCTCGTCAGCGTGCTCATGAAAATATAATTAAGATCTTTGGTCAACATGATTGATTTTCTTACACCCATCTTCTATGAATCATAGCTCATTACATTCCTCCTCAGTACTCTCACAAAACCAGCAGGAGGAAAGTCGAGAGGATCAAGAAGACCACGGAGGACAGAAGAACTCGGTGGCTCTCGGCGTTGCCAAATAGGTCATAGCGCGACTCTGGTTGCAACCCAGCTACTCTCCCCCTCGCTCATGCCATATCACCCCGCAACCAAACCCACGCAAGTCTATCTTCTCTAACTAACAAATCTACCCTACTTTCTCCCGTTCCAATCCGCTAAACTATTGCANAGCCCTTTATAAACATAATAACTCCGACCTAAGGCGTGTAGGGCTTGCCCTGAGACGCATCCCATTCTCCAACCAATCTTAGCTGTACTAACATGCATGCCGGAGGGCTCACAGAACTGTGAGAAGGAGCTCAGGTTGGCGTGGCGGGATTCGGGGGTCCACAAAAAAAAAATTAATAAATAGAGTTTTGTGCGTGTATCTGCAGTCTATATATTTTCTCGTCTTTGTTGTTCGTTTTTTACTCGTCCCAATTTGTTTCGTTTAGTTCGGCAGAGCTCTTAACTGAATTCCTTGCGAGATTATTTTAATTTTATTTATGTTTTAAATATTTGTTGACAACAGTTAATCTTGGCTTGTTCTATTGTACGCTTTCAATGCCACCCTCTGTGTATTCCTTCGAAACGTAGTTCTGAAATGGCGTATGTTTGTAATGTGTTTAATTACAATTCAATACCCTGCCGGGTGCGTTTATGATAAGACATTGTGGTACTTGAGTGGGCCAATCATTATTAGGATACTACGCCAGTGAACGTCTGTGATTCGCTGGCAAGGGACTTAAGACGCGTATTAAAAACCCTTCAGTCGCGAAAGTTTATTTAATCCGAAGTGTTTTGAAGATAGGGTGACCATTACAATCGGGGCAGCTGTGGTGTACTGTTAAACTACTCGCCTCCCACCAAGGCGAGCTGGGTTCGACTCCCGGCAGGGTCGCTCCAGTAATTTCGCTCGTAGTGGGAATCGCGCCTGACGATGCCGCTGTGTGGCGGGTTTTCTCGGAGATCTCCCATTTCCCCCGCCCTCTCATTCCGGCGCTGATCCACACTCACCTCGTTCCGCCCTCATCGGCTCTCAAGACCTCGTCTTTCAGAGCCGCCAGCCACTTCACTCCACCGTGATATTTAATTAATTTACATTTTGTGTGCTGCAGTGAACGTCTTGAAAATATCACTTCGCCAGTGTCCTCAAAAACTGCCAACCTGGTCATGTAACGGCAAATTCCATAAACTACCTTAAATACAGGTGATGCCATGTGACGTCCGCAGTATAGTCCATTCACGGTTACTTCCAACCTTCCAACGCCTAGAATAAAACACTGCAATACTACAATACTAATAACAGAATTAAAACGTCTTCCAACATATAATGTCTCTTGAATCTATTTGACTCAGATAATTAACACTAGTCACTGTACTGTTGTGTGGATGTCTGAAGAAACAGAACTCCAGAATACCAGATCTATTATGGGCAGTCATTCCTTGCAAAGCGAACCTGTACATAAAACTCAGTAGAATAAAACTCTCTTCAGCCGTAGTCACTTGCTTCACAAACACATTATCGTCCTTCATAACATCGCAGTCGAAAGAACCAATATTCCGGAAAACAGGTCTTGAAACATATCCCCTTTTATGACAACGTGGTCGCCTCATGGCGATGTGAAAACTAATTGAATTTCACAAATCTGTATAAATTATATGAGTCAAATAGATTCAAGCGACATTATATGTTGGAAGACGTTTGCTGTTAATGAGCTTGTGGCTACTTCTAATTCTGTTATTAGTATTGCTCAGTCTCCAGTGTTGTATTCTAGGCGTTGAAGTCCTACTTCCAGGATATTCCTCCACCCCACGAAACAAAGTTTAACCGGGTCTAGAAAATTACACCAAAGGGACAATGCACCGCATTCATGCGCACTCACTATAATAATATTTTGAATTAGAACTATTTCTGACTAGGAAGTACTAATTCACCAATTTTCTCTCTGTTTTCACTCACATTATTTAATATGAAACATTTTATATTTATAAATAATATATAAACAAAATATCTATTTAGCAAAAAATGTGGCATTTTTTATGTTAGCACAAGTGTAAAACGCGTGGNTTTTTTATGTTGGCACAAGTGTAAAACGCGTGGAATAGCTGACATATTGGAGACAACCAAGGACATCACACACAGGATGATTTTTCAAAGTTTTGATTCGAATAGAGCGAAGAAACGGCGAATATAATATACTCAGAAGCTGTGTCCAAATTCACCACCAATGGGCTGGAAAAGTGCATCGAGGTCGCGACGTCAGTTTGTCGCTGCCCAAAGTCACAGCAAGGGCACGAATGCTCCCTAGAACGTCCACTTCAGCCAACATAATAGAAAGCGTTCTCTTCCTCGAGCCCTTGGCTGGTTTTCGATGCTCTGCTGTTTGAAGTATTTTGTCTGTCGGTGTTTGCAACTTTGCACGGCCGCAGTAAACACTTGTTGCTGCCACGAAGACAAATGGAACTCTCATATAGCAAGAAGATCATAACGTCCCGGTCCACAGTGATGTCGTTACAGACGTGGCAAGAACCGGAAGGAACCGTCCCAACATTAAGGAGTCCGCCTGCTTGGAGCATTTTCCCGCGTTTGGGGCCGAGAAGCGCAAGAGCGTTAAGGGCTACACTGGCACGCGCTACAAGTGCACTATCGCCGCTACGCGCAGGTATGTGAACTGACGTGCAGTGCTCTCGTTGAGCTATGATTACCCATGGGACTTCAAGCGGTGACCCTTCAATTTTATTGGTGGAAAGTCTGTAGCAATGTTCGGGGAATGTATGCAGAGCACTTTAGTGTGTATATTCCGCATATGTTTTGAGATACAGTGCTTTGAAAAGAAAACGTTTTTAACCACTTTGGAGTGCTCTGAAATAGTGTTTTTAATGTGCACGACGTCTTAAAAGTAATATACAGACATAGTACCAAGTGCGCGTTCTTTTCGTATGACAGCACATTGGACGCACGTTTAATAGTTTCGTAAAAAAAAAAAAAAAAATAATCCCAGAGCATGCGGGCCTCTTAAGCCAGGAGTGATTACGGGAAACAATGGAAAACTGAAAATAGGATGGCCAGACCGGGGAGCGATCCCATGTCCTCTCGAATGCGAGTACGGAGGTTTAACACTGTGCCACCTCGCTCGGTCGCACAGAGTGACCACTTTTGAATATCCCTGCTTAAGATATACTTGTATGCACACTATGTATTCTTCCGCCTTATGTAAAATTAACATTGCCATGGGTCTGGTCACTTTATTCATGCGACGGTCAGGCAAAACAAAAATAAAAAAAAAAAAGTTAAAAAAAATTATGAAAGTTTGTTAGTTCTTAAACTTTTATGCATAAAATAATTAGGAAGGAAACTAAATCCTTTCAGCATTCGCAAATGTATATAGGCTGTTCACGGTAAACTGAGCAAAGATCTATCTGTATGCACGCTGTGTATTCTTCCGCCTTATGTAAAATTAACACTGCCATGGGCCTCATCACTTTATTTATGCGTCAGTCAGGTGAAACTGGGAAATTATTATAAAAGAAAATATTTCTCAAATCTGCTAATTCTTACATTTAGACGCATCCAAAAAAATATAGAGAATGAAAAAAATAATTTAAGTTTTTACAAATGTTTACCTAACACGTTTAAATCTACATTAAGACATTGACTTTTTTTCCCTCCACTATTACCAACTTTACTGGGTGCATGCCATTGAGTGCGCCCGATAAAATATATTCGGTTAAAAGCAGTGACTTTTTTCTAAGGTTGATTTTAAAAGAGCTCACTTTATCATGAACATCCTTTACCTAACACTTCTAATTCGACATTGAGACATGGAAGTACTTTGTTTCCGCCATTACCAGTTCGCTGAGCACATGCTCGTCAGTGTGATATTTCTCAAAGGTTGATTTAAAAAAAGTGCTCAAATAAGCGTTAACATCGTATAAAACAGTTTCTATGGTCTATTCGCGGTTTCTTCACACTTGTTGAATCAAACATTTGAAATATCACCCCCGTGTACGACGTGTTTAGTTGTGTCATAGTTTCGCCATGTTTCACAAACGTTTTATACTTGTTCTTACAAAGTTACCTTATTTGTGGTTAAACTGAAATTGTATTTATATTTTATCTATAATTTGTAATATTTCATTTACAATTAATATGATATTTAAAAAAACCAGTGAGAGAATAGGGGTGTTGGTAATGGCTAGTAAGAAATAGTTCTTAGACGAAATATTATTACAACGAGGGCGCACGAATGCGGTGCGCTGTTCCTTCGGAGTAATTTTCCCAGACTTAGCTAAGCTGTGTTTGCACGAGGCGGAGAGATATTCTAGAAGTAGAACTTAAGCAGGGCGTCAGGACAAAGTGAATGGACCATGCAGCGGCGGGCTCCAGCAGGAGGAAAGTCGAGAGGATCAAGAAGACCACAAAGGACAGAAGGACTCGGTGGCTCTCGGCGTTGCCAAATAGGTCAAACCGTTCCTCCGGCAGACGCTCCACTCTCGTACGGGAATCTATTTGTAGTCCGCCGCAACCGAGTGACATCAAGAGGGGCGCGAGGGGTGGGGAGGAGTTCGGCGAATGACGGCGGTTGGAGGGGATGGAGATAGGCAAGCGGTTGTTTAGTTCTTTTTTTCCGCGCGCGCTGACGGATGGCGCAGGCCGAACGGCGTCCTCATCGCCGTCATTACAGTTGGGTTAGCCATCACCCTCGCTGCCTGACGCTAAGTTACCGCCACGCCCAGCTCACGCCTTCTCGATTTACAAGCAGCTGCTCGCCTGGCATAACTTCATGAACACCGTAGCTTCCAGGCGTTACCCCAAGATCCTGCGACTCTTGTTGATGTTTCGGGCGAGGAGCGACGAAAAGTTGAGAGTGGGCATGTTGTTGCTTTCATAATTTTTAGGCTCGGCTTACTTACAATCTCAGATGCAGAAATTACGGACCAAAATTCAAGGAATGATTCTCTCTCTCTCTCTCTCTCTCGGTCTTTCTGTTTCTCTTTCTCTTTTTCTCTACCCCTACCTACAAGGTGTTTCTGAACATCTCAAAATCCACAAACCACAAACAACAAATTCTAGTATGATCGTCTAGTATTTTTAAATTTTAATTTATGTTGACAAAGCAGCGCCGGGAGTCCGTAAATTCACGTAACGGTGAGCACTGCAAGTTGCATATCCCGAAGGCGAACGAAACTGACTTGTCGTGTGGTGACCGCCTGTACAAAGGCCACCATGAAAAATATTTGAAGACCCGACATCGCCAATACAGCTGTTTGCGTGTATTTGGAAATAAAACGCAATCACCTCTGGCAGCCTTTACTACTCGATTGCTAATCCCCCATTCGTGGTGTCCTATGTGCAGCCGCCCTACGCAAGGCGCGTCAGTTCCGTTTGCCTTCTTGGTGAGCCAGTCGGTTGTGCACGCAAATTCGTTAAGTTCTGCGGACTCCCTGCGTTGTTTTCCCTAACTTCTACTTAAATTAAAAAAAAAAAAAAACAGATTACATTTCTAAATATTTTATTACTAGGATTTGTTGTTTCTATCTGCCTATAGATGGTGTGGTTTTAATTTCGACATGTTATTCCAAAACATCTCGTGTTTATAAATATACATAGTACGTTGCTCAGGAGGTGTATTTGTAAAATCAAGAATGTACACAGCAGAAAACAGCTTCCAATAAGGAATAGAGGCNTACGTTGCTCAGGAGGTGTATTTGTAAAATCAAGAATGTACACAGCAGAAAACAGCTTCCAATAAGGAATAGAGGCCCATGCGTGAGAGGCAGATCGATGATAGGACTGTATTAGTCAGTTGCATGCAAATATGCCACCAATAACATCAAAAATATACACGTTTTATTTTGTTCTGACACATAACAACAGTGCGTTTTCTGTCATTTGAACCCTTCCAAACCAAAAATTTGTTCGTTGAAGCACCTAAATAAATAAATAAATATATATAAGTGTGTGAGAGAGAGAGAGAGAGAGAGAGAGAGAGAGAGAGAGAGAGAGAGANTACGTTGCTCAGGAGGTGTATTTGTAAAATCAAGAATGTACACAGCAGAAAACAGCTTCCAATAAGGAATAGAGGCTCATGCGTGAGAGGCAGTTCGATGATAGGACTGTATTCGTCAGTTGCATGCAAATATGCCACCAATAACATCAAAAATATACACGTTTTATTTTGTTCTGACACATAACAACAGTGCGTTTTCTGTCATTTGAACCCTTCCAAAACAAAAATTTGTTCGTTGAAGCACCTAAATAAATAAATATATATATAAGTGTGTGTGTGTGAGAGAGAGAGAGAGAGAGAGAGAGATTAAAAGTGTTAAAAGGCCCGCCTGTCTTTATAGTTTTTATCCTTTTTGGCCAAGAAACGCAGGAGCTATAAGGGTTACACTGTCACACGCTACAAGAGCGTCATCGCCGCTACGGGCAGGGCTCTGAACTGGCGCGCAGTGTTCTCGTGTTGCTGAGTGTACCTATGGAACTTTCAGCGGTGACCCTATCATTGTATTGATTAAAAGTCTACAGCAAAGTTCAATACAGGCTCCTATCGTAGTTTGGCTCGTGTTCGGATAGTATGTTTTAAGATAAAGCAGTCTGAAAAAGTTGATTTTAGCCTACTTTCCGAAGGAAAAATACGCTTATGCACCCGGATGTCTGTCTGGAATGTCTGCCTCCGNTTTTAACACCAACAACAGAAATTCATTTTACTACGTCTACATATAGTATATTGTTATGGCATAGGACTTTTATAGTTTTCAATAACGCCGAGTATTTATTTTCAAAATTACTGCAATTAAAACATTTTTGGCACTGTGCTATATCTAGGGAACACCAAAGCCGAATTGAACCACATTTGGTACATTGACAGTGCATGATAAAAACATTTAAATTATAAAAAAGATAACTTATCGGTCAGCCATTTTGTATGATGGTGTAAATTTAAAAAATAAATATTGTGCATTAATTTTGGGAATTATTTGATCGATTTAAACCAAGCTTGATACGTTGACAGTGCGTTATGTAAGCATTGAATTTTAAAACCTATAATGCTATTAGTCCGTCATTTTGTAAGGTANGATACGTTGACAGTGCGTTATGTAAGCATTGAATTTTAAAACCTATAATGCTATTAGTCCGTCATTTTGTAAGGTATTGCAAATAGAACAATTAAACTTTTCCGTGATATCTTTGGAACCATCAAATAGATTTAAACAAAATTTGGTACGTTGATAGTGCATGAAGTAAGGATTTAATTCAGAAAGCGTAAATGTTATTAGAGTACCATTTTGGAAAATAGAGCAAACTGAACAAAAATGNTGTAAGGATTTAATTCAGAAAGCGTAAATGTTATTAGAGTACCATTTTGGAAAATAGAGCAAACTGAACAAAAATGATTTTACATTATATCTCGGGAGCCATTTTACTAATTTAAACAAAATTGAGTACATTGGCAGTACATAATGCAAGAATTGAATCTAGAAAATGATAACGTAAAAATCCACCATTTTGTAAAATAGTACAACATGAAAAATTAGCTTTTATGTAATATCTCAGAAACTACAAACCCGATTCCTGCCATAATTGGCGTATAGGTAAAACTATTGTAGGTCATGTTCATATAAGCCTATGCATTTTAAATCTATAAGACACTTATTTTCAATGTGGTGTCAATATAGATATTATATGTTTAATTGTAATATCTACAATACGGTTTGAGTTTTGACCAAAATTGTTTTGCTGAAAGTATCTTTTGCAAGCAACAAATGCGTCAAAGTAGAGTCTCTTTTTTCCCACCATTTTGCAAGTGTACCATGTGAAAAATAGAGTTGTAGTGTTATCTCGGGAAACAACCAACCGATCCCTGCTAAATTCGACACACTCAAGTAATATTACAGTACATCATGTAAACTGACGTGTTTTAGTGGGTCAAGCTATTATTTTCAAAAGGACGGCCACTTATACATTAGAGACTACTGTGCTGTATCTGCGAAACAATATAACCAATTCCAACTTAACTTCGTATGCTGGCTGTATCTATGCAAGCATCAAATAAGCGAATATTTAAACTCATTTGTCAGCTATTTTGGAAGGTAGCACTACATGAAAGACTGAGCTTTTGTCTCCTATCTCGGGAAACAATTAACAGAAACCCACCAAATTTAGGCCTTGAGTTATACTTCTGTAGCCCGCCTACATTGATATTACCCCAGGAAGTTGTCACATATGTCCCAAACAATTTCAAGCGACTTTAAAATGTAGCAGTATCTATGAAAAACATAGAATGTGCCAATACAGTAATGATACACTAGAGCTTTTTGTCACATGTCAGGGAACAATCAACTGATTCCCACCGAACTTTGTATCAAAGAAGTGCTACAGTAGCCCATGTCTTTAGTGTGACTGGCATTACTTGAAAAATGGCAGTCATATAAATAACTTAGATAAAATGGCATATATTAAACAATTTAACAGCTTTCAGTAAAACTTAGTATACCGAGTGTAGACATTAGAAGCATCAAACATGCTTATAGAGATAATCTATGCCAACATTTTGTAAGATAGTGCTGGCTAATAAAATGCAACATTTATGCCATATCTCTGGAACCAATCAACCATTTTTCACCCAATTTGGCACACTAGTAGTATTATAGTGGATAATTTCAACTTACATAATTCAAGTGGGTCAAAATTTTTTTTCCGAAATCGTGCAATACAAATTATTTAGATAATCTAATCATATCTATTAAATAATTTCACAAACATCAACCAAACTTCTATACTGATGTTATCTATTAGACGCATCAAATATGCACATACAGAGATTGTTTTTATGCCTTTTTGTACGATAGCATCAAATGAGAAACTAAAGCTTTAAAGCCATATCTCAACCAGTCAACCTATTTTTACCCAATTCTGCACACAAGTAGAACTAACGTAGGCCACATAAACATACATAATGTAAGTGATTCACACAATTGTTTTCAAAATTACGCCCCTGTAGATATTTTAAGTTGCTGAACCCAGTCTACCAAAACTTTAGACTGATTACTAACGAAGGTGATGCTCCACAAGCTGCCTCTACAGTGTAGTTGGCTGCACGTTGGCTAAGGGTACGAGGCGTTCTGGGTTCGAGTCCCAGGTAAGACACGTGTGCATTTGTAATTGTCTCACCGGTATTGACTTTGTTCTTGGTTGAATCTCTAATTAAATCGCTATCAACGAGACGTGGAGACCCACCTACCATCGAACTTTTTAAAAATTTCAACAAAATTATTTCCATTCGTGTAGAGGAAAGTAAGCGCATTAGTTATATCGATAACTCCTTGTTAACTATATTGGAGGCCTCCAAAATAATATTTACAGCATGTGTGGTAACTTTAAAGTACCATTCCGTCATCGTCTGGGTATGATGTCTTTTTGTAGGTAATAGTTTCGTCAAAAAAAAGCACGATTTAAAACACTCTGGAACACAGTTCTAGCACCATCAGGCAGAAGGGACCCTTAACAGTCATATATATGATATACATACAGGAAAAATATACATACATATATAATATACATACAATATATATTGTACATATACAATATATATTGTATTCATATTATATATGTAAACTATTTAAAACTCTTTAAAACGTCGTTTGACATGTTCCGGCAAAGCAGTCACTCGGGATTGCTTAGCGCGTAGCATGGAGATTTCAATAGCAAGTGATGCAGAATGTAATACTTAAAAGATTCCAAACCTCCAATATTGCAGTCGACCTTCCGTCGTTTTACAAAGAGGGCCCTGCGTAGAAAGGTGGTGGTGTTACTCAGATGATGGCTTTGGCGGGAGCGATGATGGGGAGAATGGGGAAAACTTCAAAAATGCAAAATGAACTTAATTTGTAGAAAAGTAAATGTTATACTAATTGACAAATTCGTACTGCAATTTGTATAAAACCAGAAACGCTGGCTTCAGTGTCCATAAATTTANTATTCCGGCAAAGCAATCACTCAGGATTCCTTAGCGCATAGCATGGAGATTTCAATAGCAAGTGATGCAGAATGTAATACTTAGATCCCAAACCTCCAATATTGCCATCGACATTCCGTCGTCTTACAAAGAGGGCCCTGCGTAGAAAGGTGGTGGTGTTACTCAGATGATGGCTTTGGCGGGAGCGCTGATGGGGAGAATGGGGAAAACGTCAAAAATGCAAAATGAACTTAATTTGTAGAAAAGTAAATGTTATACTAATTGACAAATTCGTACTGCAATTTGTATAAAACCAGAAACGCTGGCTTCAGTGTCCATAAATTTAAACATTTCAATAGCAATATAAAGTCAATTTTGAGAAATATTTTTTAGTAATTCGCTGCAAACTAAAACTGTAATCTGTACCCCAGTGTGTACTGCAGAATAGTGCATTAATGGGAAGTAGTTTTTTTTTCAAAGACTGTTTAAAAAGTGCACACTTAATAGTGAACCTCCTTTATATTTACGAATTCATAAATAATTTATGTACTTACGTACATATTATGTACTATTACGTACGTTTATACAGAGAAGGAATTATTTAGGCCTGGGAACAAATTATTTTTGTATCGGTAATTTTCGTAAATATGGAAAATGAAACAGTAAAATGAAAAGAAATAAGACGTTACTAATATAACTAATGTGTCTACTTTCCTCAACACGGATGCAATTAATTTTTAAATAAGTTCTTAAAAACTGAGTTGGTAGGTACAGTTTGACTTCTCTTTGAAAGTAATGTCATTAGAAATTAAACCAGAAAATTATGCAACAGCAATGAGACAATTACAAATATACACGTGCCTTACCCGGAAGAAAACCTCATACAATAAATCTTGGTTAAATGTGGTTAAAATGTTTACTGTATGTGGTAAACTTACCAAGTTTATTTATGAAGCCGCCATTTTGAACATCGTTGTTTGACCCACTTAAATAGCGAAAGTTTACATGGCCTTCTGTAGCATTTATGGTGTGCACAATTTGATGAAAATTAGGTGAACTGTTCCAGAAATATGGCATAAAGTTAAATTTTTCAACTGGCGTTATTTTCAAAATAGATCGGTGAAATTCTGTCTCGTGTGCATAATTGATGCTTCTAATGAATACTGTTAGTGTATAAAATTGGGTTGAATTTTGTTGAGATATTTAATAGAAAAATATACTAAATTAATAACTTATATTTTAACACCATTAAAAAAATAACTGCTGCCCCTCAAACATGTCAGTTTGAGTACTATAATGTATCACTTGTTGCGTGTATCATTTAGTGGGAATCGGTTTATTGGTCCTCGATATATGGCAAAATACATCCATAATTTTCATGTGACGATCTTCGTAAATGGAGGAAAAAAAAGTTACGAATTAGCAAATTCGATTAGTGTATACAGCTAGTCTACAAAGTTAACATAAAATACATTACATGTTTTCGTAGATATAGCACACTAAAATGATTTTACAACCACCATTCTGAATATATGTATGTCTCTGTCACAATTAAATAATACATGTATTAATACAGTCTACCACAGTAAAACGTTTCCGCCAAATTTAGTAAGAATCGGTTGATTGTTTCCCGAGATATGAGAAAAAAATTGTTTTTTCATTGATGGGATTATTTTACAAAATGGCAGATAAATGAGGCTCTGTATAGATAAATTTGATTGTTCTAATAGATACTGCCAGTATACAAAGTTAACTTGTAATTTATTTCGTGAATAAAATATACTGACCTAAAAATGTTTATTTAGCCACAATTTTGAAAAAAAAAAAANTTTAAACATTTAAATCGCAATATAAAGTCAATTTTGAGAACTATTTTTTAGTAATTCGCTGCAAACTAAAACTGTAATGTGTACCCCAGCGTGTACTGTAGAATAGTGCATTTATGGGCAGTCATTTTTTTTTCAAAGGTTGGTTAAAAAGTGGACACTTACAGTGAACTTCCTTTATATTTATGTATACATAAAATCATTTATGTACTTACGTACATATTATCTACCATTACGTACTTTTATACACAGAAGGAATTATTTAGGCCTGGGAACAAATTATTTTTGTATCGGTAAATATGGAAAATGAAACAGTGAAATGAAAATAAATAAGACGTTACTAATATAACTAATGTGCCTCAACAAGGGTGCAATTAATTTTTAAATAAGTTCTTAAAACTGAGTTGGTAGGTAGAGTTTGACTTCTCTTTGAAATCAATATCATTAGAAATGAAACCAGAAACTTATGCAACAGTAATGAGACAATTACAAATATACACGTACCTTACCCGTAGCTTGAACACAGAAAACCTCATACAATAAACTGGCGTGCAATCAACTGCACTATGAAGGTCGGATCCGGATCATCAACTTCGGATTTAATCAGTATAATGTTTCAAATGATATGGTTTACTAAACTAAAATATTTACAGTGCTGTCATTTTGAAAATAAGTGACTGAGACACGTAAAACTTGCAAGTTTATATGACCTACCGTAAGGCCATATGTATGAAGAATTCGGTGTAAATCGGTTGATTTGCCTATAAGATATAGCATAAAAACTTTATTTTCTTATTTTGTGTTATCTTACAAAACTGCCAAAAAAGAGGCTCTGTACACGATACTTCCAATATATATTGTCAACATACAAATCTTGGTTGAATTTGGTTAAATTGTTCAATGTATGTGGCAAACTTGCCTAATTTATTTATGAAGCCGCCATTTTGAACATCGTTGTTTGACCCACTTAAATAGCGAAAGTTTACATGGCCTTCTGTAGCATTTATGGTGTGCACAATTTGGTGAAAATTAGGTTAACTGTTCCAGAAATATGGCATAAAATTCAATTTTTCAACTGGCGTTATTTTGAAGATAGATTGGTATAAGTCTGTCTCGTGTGCATAATTTATGCTTCTAATGAATACTGTTAGTGTATTAAATTAGGTTGAATTTTGTTAAAATATTTAATAGAAAAATATATTAAATTAATTACTTATATTTTAACACCATTAAAAAAATAACTGCTGCCCCTCAAACATGTCAGTTTACATACGATAATGTATCACTTCTTGCGTGTATAATTTACTGGGAATCGGTTGATTGGTCCTCGATAAATGGCAAAATACTTCCATAATTTTCATGTGACGATCTTCATAAATGGAGGACAAAAACGTTACGTATTAGCACATTCGATGAGTGTATACAGCTAGTCTACAATGTTAACATAAAATACATTACATATTTTCGTAGATATCTCACACTAAAATTATTTTACAACCACCATTCTGAATATATGTCTATGTCACAATTAAATAACACATATATTGATACTGTCTACCATAGTACAACTTTTTCGCCCAATTAGGTAAGAATCGGTTGATTGTTTCCCGAGATATGAGAAAAATTTTTATTTTTCATTGATGGGGTTATTTTACAAAATGGCAGAGAAATGAGGCTCTTGAAGATAAATTTTATTGTTCTAATAGATACTGTCAGTATACACAGATAAGTTGTAATTTGTTTCGTCAATAAAATATACTGACCTAAAATATTTATATAGCTACAATTTTGAAAAACAAATGCCTTGCCTACATAAAACATATCAGTTTACACCACCTTCTGCAGTACTATTAGTTTGCCCAATTTGGTAGGAATCTGTAAATTGTTTCCTGAGATATGACAGAATAACTTTATTTATTCGCGTAGCGCTATCTTACAGAATGGTGGACTAAATATGGTCCATGCAGATACAGCTGATATTTGTAATATCTACTGCCAGCATACAAAGTTAAGTTCGAATTGATTACATGGTTTCAACAATATAGCGTTCTAAGCAAAAATTGCTAAATTGCCCCATTTAAAAAATAAATGCATAGCATGCTTAAAGCATATCACTTAACGTCATCTGCGTCAGTACTACTTGTTTGCCAAATTTGGCAGGAGTCGGTAAATGTTTTACCAAGATATGATATAACTTTTTTTATTCGTATGGTGCTATCTTACAAAATGGACAACAGAAGTGGTTATGCGTTGTTCTGAACGATGGTTGTAACAGATACTTTCAGCATATAAAATTTGGTCGAAATATTAAAAATGGTATGGTAGATATACCAAATAAATCTAATATATTTAAATGGCAGTCATTTTAAAAATAAGGAACAAATCAAATTCATTCACTTACGTTTACTTGGCCTATCGTAGTATTACTTACGTGCCAAATTGGGAGAGAATTGGTGTAATAGTTTTCGAGTTATAATGCAAAACATTAATTTTTTTCCTTTAGTGAATTTTTACAAAATGTCATACCAACACCAATATCCATTTCAAAATTAAATGCTTCGTCGATGCTCTGCCAGCATACAAAATTTAGTTTAATTAGGTTGAATGGTTCCCGAGGTATAAAAAGTCACCCCAAATCTTTTTATGGCCGCCATTTTCAAAGTAAGTCCCCGGTGTGGTCGAAAACTATTAAAATCATGTGTTCTTACTAAGTACTATATGTGTACCGAGTTTGGTGAAATTCGGTTGACGTGTTCAAAAATTGAAATTGGGGACACACGCGCGCACACACACAGACACACACATACCTACAGGCACATACACACGCAGAAACACAGACTGGAAAGTGATCTCAGAAGCCTTTCTTTTCTTCGGAAACATGGCTAAAGATGTAAATTTCCACAAAAGTTTAAGTTTTATTTCAAAAAGCAATAATTATATGGAAGTATATTTTCGACTTTGCTTTCTAGCATGCACATATATTGCGTGTACACTCCCTCCCCAGNAAATTGTTTCCCGAGATATGACAGAATAAATTTATTTATTCGCGTAGCGCTATCTTACAGAATGGCGTGCCAGATATGGTCCATGTAGATACAGTTGATATTTGTAATATCTACTGCCAGCATACAAAGTTAAGTTCGAATTGATTACATGGTTTCGACAATATAGCATTATAAGCAAAAATGGCTATATGGCCGCCATTTAAAAATAAATGTATGGCATGCTTAAAGCATATCACTCAACGTCATCTGCGTCAGTACTACTTGTTTGCCAAATTTGGCAGGAGTTGGTAAATGTTTTACAGAGATATGACAACTTTGTTTATTCGTATGGTGCTATCTTACAAAATGGACAACAAAAGTTATTATGCGTTGGTATGAACGATGGTTGTAACAAATACTTTCAGCATACAAAATTTGGTAGAAATTTTCTAAATGTTATGGTAGATATACCAAATAAATCTAATATATTTGTACGGCAGTCATTTTAAAAATAAGGAACTAATCAAATTCATTCACTTACGTTTACTTGGCCTATCATAGAATTACTTACGTGCCAAATTTGGAGAAAATTGGTGTAATATTTTTCGAGATATAATGTAAAATATTAATTTTTTTTCTTTTAGTGCATTTTTCCAAAATTTCATACCAACACCAATATCCATTTCAAAATTTAATGATTAGTCGATGCTCTGCCAGCATAAAAAAATTAGTTTAAATAAGTTGAATGGTTCCCAAAGTATAAAAAGTCACCCCAAATTTTTTTATGGCTGCCATTTCTAAAGAAAGTGCCCGGTGTGGTCGAAAACTATAAAAATCACGTGTTCTTACTAAGTACTATATGTGTACCGAGTTTGGTGAAATTCGGTTGACGTGTTCAAAAATTGAAATTGGGGACACACGCGCGCACACACATAGTCAAACACATACCTACAGGCACATAACACACAGACCGGAAAGTGATCTCACAAACCTTTCTTTCCTTCGGAAAGTAGGCTAAAAATGTAAATATCCACAAAAGTTTAAGTTTTGTTTCAAAAAACAATAATTATATGGAAGTATATTTTCGACTTTGCTTTCTAGCATGCACATATATTGCGTGTACACTCCCTCCCCAGCCCTCAACCCGTGATAAGAAAAGAAAAAAAGTTAATGACGGGATGCTCAGCAATCGCAGATTGCCCCTCAACTGGCGCGGTAATAACATCCTCCTTCCCAGATATCGCAGATGTAGTTGGCACGTTCATTTGATCCTTAGCCGGCTCCATAAAGAGCGGAAGGTCTTTTAAATAGTGCTCAAGGTCGTTGCACGCAGACGGCCTTGTAACTGATGTGATATTTACTAACTATAAGGAAGAGGGTGGTTATTGGAAAATTATTTTACAACATTTTCTAGCCGACGACACTTTACACACATTTCATGTGACTTTTAAAAATGTGGGTGGCTATAGTGTAATTTTTTGAAGAACACGATGGATAAAACAGTTGTATAAACAGAAGACCCAACGACGACAACACAGACGACCACAATAGTTATAATTGATCAATAACCAGATGACACAATGACAACAACACACACAGTGACTATAACAGATGTATGCACAGACTACATAATGACACAACACAGACGACCACAATAGTTATAATTGATCAATAACCAGATGACACAATGACAACAACACACACAGTGACTATAACAGATGTATGCACAGACTACATAATGACACAACACAGACGACCACAATAGTTATAATTGATCAATAACCAGATGACACAATGACAACAACACACACAGTGACTATAACAGATGTATGCACAGACTACATAATGATAACAACACAGACGACCACAATAGTTATAATTGATCAATAACCAGATGACACAATGACAACAACACACACAGTGACTATAACAGATGTATGCACAGACTACATAATGATAACAACACAGACGACCACAATAGTTATAATTGATCAATAACCAGATGACACAATGACAACAACACACACAGTGACTATAACAGATGTATGCACAGACTACATAATGATAACAACACAGACGACCACAATAGTTATAATTGATCAATAACCAGATGACACAATGACAACAACACACACAGTGACTATAACAGATGTATGCACAGACTACATAATGATAACAACACAGACGACCACAATAGTTATAATTGATCAATAACCAGATGACACAATGACAACAACACACACAGTGACTATAACAGATGTATGCACAGACTACATAATGATAACAACACAGACGACCACAATAGTTATAATTGATCAATAACCAGATGACACAATGACAACAACACACACAGTGACTATAACAGATGTATGCACAGACTACATAATGATAACAACACAGACGAATGCAGTGACTATTGCAGAAGTGTAGATATATGACACAACGAGGACAACATAGCCGAAAACAAAATGGCTATAATAGTATGTATATAAAGACAACACAACGAGGTCAACACATACGATCACATTGGCTGTAATGTATGTATATGGAAACGACACTAGAGCAAAATAGACTAACGCAATTTCACAAATAGATGTATTCTCACATCGAGAACAACGCAGACGAACACAATAGCTACAACAGGAGTATACAGATACGATATAACGAGGGCAGCACAGATGACCACAATGGCGAGAAAAGAAGTATGCGCAGACGACATAACAGTGAGCACACAGACGAACATGTTGGCTAGAACAGTTGTATACACAGACAACAAAACGAGGACAACACAGACGAAAACGATGACTAGAACATATGTATACACAAAGATAGAACAATGACAACACAGACGACCACAATGGCTGTAACAGAAGTACAGTATGCACAAACAATACGAGGACCATACAGACGAATGCAGTGTCTGGAAAGGATGTATACACAGATGACACAACGAGGACAACACAGACGAACACGATGACTAGAACATATGTATACACAAACGATAGAACAATGACGACACAGACGAGCACAATGGCTGTAACAGAAGTACAGCATGCACAGACGATACAAGGACCATGCAGACGGATGCAGTGTCTGGGACAGATGCATACACAGACGACACAACGAGGACAACACAGACGAACATAATGGCTAGTACAGATGTATACACGGACGAAACAATGACAACATATACGAACACAGTGGCTGTAACGGATGTATATGCAAACGACTCGAGGACAACACAGACTAATGTAATGGCTAGAACAGACGTATACAAAGACGGTTCAACGAGGGCAGCACATACGAACTCAAAGGGCTTCTTTCGATGACAACAGGTGCGAGTTTCGGGAACTGGAATCTGATCCCGTCTGCAAGTAAGCACAGTCCGAGAAAAAACTATAGACTGNAACAGGTGCGAGTTTCGGGAACTGGAATCTGATCCCGTCTGCAAGTAAGCACAGTCCGAGAAAAAACTATAGACTGTCTCGTTCTAACTAATAGATTAAATATTTCTCATCCTCAGATGACAAGATGGAATTCTGAATATTAAATCGATGTCTTAAGTACCTTTAAGTACGCGCTGTTTTGTGCAAGTAGTTCGCACACTGCTGAGTAGGTAGCTAGATTTCGAGACAATTATAAAACACGTTTCTCCTTAATAGTTATCTTTGGTAAGATAGCTTCACGCAGTGGTTTCCATGGCACAAGAATACTGGAGAAGCCCGCCTGTGAAGGATTGTGAAGTTTGCCAAGCGTGAGTTANAACAGGTGCGAGTTTCGGGAACTGGAATCTGATCCCGTCTGCAAGTAAGCACAGTCCGAGAAAAAACTATAGACTGACTCGTTCTAACTAATCGATGAAATATTTTTCATCCTCAGATGACAAGATGGAATTCTGAATATTAAATCGATGTCTTAAGTACCTTTAAGTACGAGCTGTTTTGCGCAAGTGGTCGTACACTGCTGAGTAGGTAGCTAGATTTCAAGACAATTATAAAACAAGTTTCTCCTTAATAGTTATCTTTGGTAAGATAGCTTTGCCNTAGATTTCGAGACAATTATAAAACACGTTTCTCCTTAATAGTTATCTTTGGTAAGATAGCTTCACGCAGTGGTTTCCATGGCACAAGAATACTGGAGAAGCCCGCCTGTGAAGGATTGTGAAGTTTGCCAAGCGTGAGTTATAAATAAGTTCTCCGAGTTGAAATGATATCCTAAATTCTTGGCAGCAAAAACACAGGTTACGTAGCACAGTTTATTCAAGGTTCGTGGATTTATGGTCTGTTATTTAACTGTCGTCTGCGGTGAATTTTATAGTACGTGGCGGGAGTTTTATTGAAATCTACATTTATTTCCGTGGTAAATATTGCCAGCGCGAATGGACTGAGGTTGGCAAACGAAGCGGCTGTCATATATCTTTGCTTATTTGAAATTACACTCATTTGCAAAAAAATTGATGACCCTAGCGGTGCCATTACTGGGGCACGTAAGTGGATACAAACACAGTATATAGTCGTATGTATACAGAAAACATCAAAATGTTTTACCACACCATGCGTGTATTGCAGGGGACCAAAAATTGCAGGCGTAGCATGGAGACACGCGGCAATATGGTCGGGCATGGAAGCATACAGACATCGGATGTTCTCGTGAGGAAAATCCTGCCACAGGTGGCGTACCTGACCCTCCAAACCCGCCGTAGTTGCCTCTTGCCGAAGTTGCCGTCCAATCTGGTCGCAAACTTTCTCGATGGGCGAGAGGTCTAGGGACGTTGCCGGCCAAAGAAGCATATTAACATTACGAAGGCAGATCAGATATACCCGGGCTGAGTGAGGTCGGGTGTCATATTGCTGGAATATAGGTTTTTAAAGCTGCACGAGGAAAGGGAGCGCACATGGTCACAGCATTTCCTGGACGTGTCGTCGCACCGTCAGGGTTCCTTCAATCACTACCAGTGGGGTGGGGGATACGTAGGAAATGGCACCCCCACGCCGTTACACCTCTCGTTGGGGGAAAAGTACCGCTGTACAATGAAGTATTTATCACGGCGCTGGCCAGGAAGTCTCCATAATCGAATTCGGGGGTTGTCTGTATCCTTGCAGAACCGTGATTCGTCGCTGAAGACCATTAGCTGCCAATCCACAAGCTGCCATGTTGCCCGTTCCCGGCAGAAGGTTACTCGTGCTCGACGATTGTCAGGTCGTAATGGTAGACGCCATAAAGGTCGCCGCGACGACAGATACCGCTCTGCTCGCCGCCTGTATATGGTACTGTTGGAGACACATGCGTATCCCCCGCTGCCGTGACATGTCCCTGGATGGTGCGCAGCGACGCCCGTGGAGAGCTTACAACCTGTCGCACGATGAAACAATCCTCCCTGCTGGTGGTCCGCCGGGGTCGACCCGAGTCTTCTCGACGCGTGTATCCTCCTGTTCCCACTGCGTCCAACACCGACTCATAGTGTAGGGAGAACGATTCAAGTGGCGAGCAATGCGCCGAAATGCCCAACCTGCCTCTTGGAGGCCGACGATGCGGCCTCGCTCAAACTCCATGTCTGCTTGTCGAATGCGCCGCTGGGGCACGCTGCGTGTTCACTGAACTTGACCTTGTGACTCACACTGCTACTAGGTCTTATTCGGTGTCTTACATCTATGAATGATGCACCCTAGTGGCACATCCACACAAGCAAACAGCATTAAATATTACTAAAACACATGTCGGGCCATGACGACAGTGTGTGGCAACCTTTGTTATACTCGTGCGTTTAGTTCATGGTCTTTTTTTTTTTTTTTGCAAATGTGTTTTATTTACTGCTGCATAAATTACTTTAATTGTGTAATTTTATAATAAATACACTTAACTACATTTGCGAAAACATTTGTTAAATTCTTTTGTCACTTAATTGTGTGTAGCTGATCTTAGATTTATGACAGATATTTTACATTTATGTATACTTCCCAGTGGCATAATGGAAGTCATGTTATTGCCAAGAAAAACATTTTTTTTATGAAATTTTAATTTTTTGTGCATTTGCTGGTAAAGAAAAAAATGTAAGGCATTAAAGGTTCCCCTTAAAAAAAATTGTAATCGACTCCTTAAGCATAGTTTGCCATTAATTCTTTAATCGAACAGCCACTTATATTTTCGAAATCCGGCCAAAATGTCGTCACTAGCCAGCGACATGTCAGAACGCAGTTCGCCAATCAGTGCCTGGTACCTGAACTGCCAGATGGCAGCCAGCCAATAGGATACCTTTCGAAGAATACGTTGGCCAATCAAACACAAGGCCCGCTTCCAGAACCTTGCGCAGCCAATCAGCAAATGGATGCACCCACATAAAAAAAATCTCCACGCCATTTCGCCTCTGTGTACTAATATACTCTGTTCTTTTATTTGGACAGTTAGTGCGTGTTCTTCAGCAGTAATCTCACCACAATACGTAAAATGTTCGTCATGCGCACGACCTACGTTGGACAGGAGTTGGATGTAAATGGAGATCAAGCACTAGCACATTCAGAGAATTGACTTCCCTCTTAAATTATATGTAATGTTCTCCAGGGGTGGAATAAACTCACATCCTATAAGATGGGAAACTGGTGTCTAATCACTGGAACACTTGTAAAGGAATGTCATGTGCACTTGCATTCGTATTTGAAACTCGCGATTAAAGAATTCGTAAATGGATTAGTTATTTTTGAGTAAAAATAATAATAATTGCAAGCCCACAAAACATTACTGTAAACTTTCCACACTTGTACATGCATTCACAACAGTTGTATTTTCATTGGTGGAGATAACTACCAGCATTTAAAACTAAATTCATTACACCGTCAACAGCATGTTATAATTCCTGGTAATGTTTCCTTGGTTGGAAACTCCACATATTTAAAAAAAAATGATTTACTACTAGCGACGACTGAGTAAAGTCCATCTTGACGTGGTTTAAAAAAACCGCCATAATTGAGTTTCTAATTCCCAAGTGTTTCATAACTGCAAAGGCCCATCTGCGCAAATTGTATTTATTATCATTGCCACAATACATAAATACAAGTGATTTTTGTGAAATTACAAAAAAATATATGTATTTACGCTTTTGACAATTTCACAGTTTCATTTTACCGGTACGAAATAAAGTGATACGGTTATTGGTAAAATTAATTTTACACAAATCGGAAGGCTACAATATGAGCAGGAAACAATATCTTTCTGATAATTCGGTCTATATGGGTGCAAATAAATTTTAGTAGAGTTCTTGAAAGCTTAGAAGTTAGGTAGTCGTTGACATCTCTTTTACAGACATATTATTAGAGATGAAACCGGAAATATGTGAAACAGTACAAAGACAATTAAAATACACGAGTTACCTTCCCGTGATTCGAATTTAGAAAAACTGATAAAATTAAGCTAGCTTGCAACCAACTGCATGCCATTCAGAAAATAAGTGACTTACATACTTAAAATAAATTAATATAGCATATCACAGTACAACTTCTTTGCCAAAGTTGAAAGAAATCGATTGATTGTTCCCAAGATACGGCATAAAAACTATATTACTTAATGTGGGGCTATCTTACAAAATGACTGAGAAATGAGGCGTTGCATAGACAATTTTGATGGATATAACTGATACTGTCAGCATAAAAAGTTAAGTTGAGATTTGTTTTGCAGTTTCGTAGATAAGAAAATAGGAGCTTAAATATTTATATGGTCGCCATTATTGAAAATATGTGTTGCGACCCGCTCAAAATTTATCAGTTTACATAGTCTGCTATAGTGCTAATTATTAACCAAATTTGGCGAAAATGTGTTGAATAGTTTTTAAGTTATAATGTAAAAGATTTATTTTTACATGTGGCGCTATCTTTCAAAATGGCGCATAAAAGTGGTTGTTGTTTAGGTCATACGATGCTTGTAATACATACCATAAACGTACAGAATTTGGTTGAAATTGGCCAAATGTTATGTAAGTTATACCAAATAAAAATAAAATATTTTTATGGCTGCCATTTTGAAAAAAGTAACTAATTATGTTTATTTTCTAGTATTTACTTGGCCTATCAAGGTATCACTTACTTGCCAAATTGGAAGAAAATTGGTAGAGTAGTTTTTGAGATATAACAAACAAGCTTTATTTTTTCATGTGGTGCTATCTTCCACAATGGCGGACAAAAGTGGTTGTTGTTTGGCTTATATGGTGCTTGTTAGAGATACTGTTAGCGTACAACTCTTTGCGGTCTACAGCTCCCAAGGTTATCTTGTCCCAGTTTTCAAGGATATTATACTTTATAAAGATAAAGTACTTACAGTGTCACTTTAGAAGCATTTGCTTCCGAGTCCGGGCAAGCAGTGTATATATGCGTGTCGTTTTTAAACAAAATGTTACGTGGCTTAGGTATGTAAGAAATAAGTGCCCCGGTTAGCCACACTTGTATTACTATAAACTATATTTTTTGTAAGTTCCTGAAACGTTTTACTATCTAGAATATGAACATTAGCCGTCTCTTTGAGTTAAAGTACATATGTCCATAAAACTTAGAAGGAAGTAATGCAGAGAACTACGGATCATTGCTGTTGTTTTTGATGCGACGTGCGTCTCACTGCATATGTAATCATCATTATATAATCACCACCTATCCGGTTATTTGAATTGCTGAATACGCGTACCGTATAACCGATTTGACCTGGATGAAAAAATTTACCGAAAAAGTACTGATGGTGATTTCGGAGAAAATATAATGTTTTGTGACAAATATGTCGTTTTGCAATACGGATATGTTGATTTCTTTCATTACTGCAAAATGGGGAGTATTGAAATCGATCTTACGTAGAGAGTGAATTAAAATGTAGCGAAATAGGTGTCTCATAACAAGGGATAGGAAAATTTCGTGAATTAATTTCAGGACAAGTTAGACTTCCAACCCTTGTACATCGAACTCACATTTGCAATTAATTAGACACTCCTTGGATGACTCTGAGCCAATAGCAGACTGGCGAGGAAACAAGTATCGAGTGCCATACTGCTAGGTGTGAAGTAACACTGGCTAGTCTCTAAGGCAGCAGCCAATGAACAAACATCTACGGCTCGAGTGTACACAAGAGTGTAGAGTCTAGCCTAAAGGTCATTGAACTCGCGAGATTTTCCTATCCCTACTCATAACCTAATAAACTTAAAATCAAGATTTAAAAAATGCCTAATAAATAACTGTTTGTAAATTTGGAATCAACACTAACGATTCCAATGTAAGTAGTGTACATATGCAGATTTTAGCGCATGCATCATGCATCGGAGTTCGGAGCCTTCCGCCATTTTGGTAGGCACGGCCGGCGGCCATGTTGGTCGGTGGCCTGGGAAGGTCATGTTATCGACAAAATCTTCTGTTTCACTTCCGAAATTAATTATTTTGCTCAAAAATCACTTTTTCCACCAACACATTTCCCAAAAAAAAAAAAAAAATGGTAAAATGAGGGAAGCGGATTTGAAGCTCCTCGAAGCAAGAGCCGAGAAATCTTGAGTCGAGCAAGAGGATTAGAGGTTCTTAGCGGAACAAGCCACTTAATTCTCAGAGCAGGAGAGGAGAATTCGAGACTTCGAGCCAGATCAAGCGGGACCAGGGAGGATCAGCGGATCTGGNGGACCATCAAATTGCGGGGAAACATGTGTCCTACTAAGCCTCCTGGAAGAATAGAACGGTCTTCGATTAGAGGAATGGGTACTTGTACTCCAAATTGCTCCAGCACCCGAAGTACCAGCGACTGACACGAGTACTGCAGGCCATATATGGGAATGGGTTATTTCTCTCGCCACGATAACGAATTCGTCGTGCCGCCGAGCGAAGCATTGACAAACTCGGTGTTTATTTTCGACGGTGTGGCATGCGATAAACATACTTGCATCCGGGAGGTACTTTAGCATGGGACAGCATGCGAACGTGGGCTCCGCGTAACTCGGCCACACTTACACGCACATAACCAAACAACTGCTTCACGATAATGCGAATTTCCCAGTGTTGTTTCGGATGGACGATAAGAACTTGCGACACGCGCACGATGATCACATCAATACACACATGACATTATCGGATTCCAAGAGCCTGTGTTCTTTGTGCTGGAACGAGGGATACGGCGTATTGGTGATCGATAGCGGCAGTGATATTTCGCGAAAATATTTCGAGACAAGATACAGTCCAAAGCAAAGTCGGGGTTATCCAGCTTCTTTGATTGGCTAAAAAATGTTCTGGCCCGTATTAACAGTTTGCGCACGAATCACGAAGGTTCAGTGTCGGAGTTACTTAGTCCTGAGTGGCTTGGTCAAAGACGGACACGGCACCAGCAGCCAATGGAGGTATAACAACAGCTGAGGTGTGTATATAGTATTTAAGTCTACTGTGTGCTCCGATTTTTACGCGAAAAGTCACTGGCCCTAGTGATCGATTAGGATTCACCTTTATGTAATGGCAGGTACTGGCATGGATTCGATCAGTTCATCGTCGACCATCGAGAACGAGTTACAGCATATCGAAATTCGGGCAGAGTAGCCTCAAGCAGCGGCTTGACAAATACGAAGATGGAGGTTGTCTCGTACCAGGAAACGATGGAACTTGCGATGCTGTCAGAAGAATAATTCGAAATGTTGGCGAAGCCCGAACGATCCGAAGATACTGCTACTAAACATTTTCGTCCTCGAAACTGGTAATGGATTCATCTCGGAATTACGTAATGTGTTGGCTGATTAGAGCAAATTCTTTCGCGCTTACTTGCCCGAGTTCGGGGGGAAGAAGGATCGTGTAAAGACAGAGATCATTCGCGATTTGATGGCAATGGACGAGCACGTAACGAGTGTTCAAAGGCAAATTACCGACAGACTGAATGTGTCATCGGCACAAAATGATGACAATATAAAAGTGCTGAAAGATTCCATAGAGCATACATTAGCTACCTAGATTTCTCGCCTCGCCACTAAAAAGGATATTCTAAACCATTACAAGGACATATTGGATATCTGCAGCGAACAACTGGAAAGGATCGAAAATCGTTTGTTGGAGACTCACGACTCAACCTATAAAAGAGAGCAACAGTAACCATTTGTATTCAGTACGATGTCGGGCATTGCTGGCGAACTGCATCCAGTTATGCAGTCGGTTTGCTTGAAGTATTTGCTCGCCAAGAGAGCTAGACTTTCGCGCGACCTTATAAATGAAGAAACCATTGCTGCGTATATTTTAACGGGTACACTGACTGTCACGCGTCCAGTAAAGTTGGTAACGACGGAAAGAAAGCAGTCCCATGTGTTAACGTTAAATTACAAGTCTAAAATGAATATATGTGAATACTAAAGTATTCTGTTTTCTTTTTTTTACATGCATATATATGTAATAATATAACCATTTGTAAAATATTTACTTTCCTAAACATGTTACAGTTTCCCTTGAACGACGCATGAATAAAGTGTTCAGGCCCTTGGTAACGTTAATTGTACATGTGATGGAAGAATACACAGTGTGCACACAAGTAGATCTTAAGCAGGTCTTTCAAAAGTGATCATTTTACCATGAATAGACTATACAAAAAATTATCTCAATTAGACATAGAGACAAAATGGCGTGGTGGTTCCTTTCGCCTGATTGGTGCCTGCATGCTGGGAAAGGTTCCCCATTGGCCTGGCTGCCGGCTGTCGAGTAGGTTACCAGACGCTGATTGGCAAACGTCATTCCAAAATTTGGCCTACCAGTGACGCCTTTTGCTGGCTGCTCTTAACATCGAGGTCTTGAGAGCCGATGAGGGTGAAGTGAGGTGAGTACGCAGCAGCGCCGGAATACAAGGGCACGGAAAAAGTGAGATCCCGAGAAAACCCGCCAACCAGTGGCATCGTCCGGCACGATTCCCACGTGCAAAAACTCGGGAGCAACCCAGTCGGGAATCGAACACTTTTCTCCTTGGGTGGGAGGTGAATGGTCTGACCACTACACCCGTCGTGACAGCTGCGGTAAAATTGGTGGTTTCACCTGTGATATTACGTATGTTGGCTAAACAAAATTTGAAATGCAATGAAATTGGTTTTTTTTTTCCTATAGCAATGTGCGCATCTGAATGTTGTAGAATGGAAGGGGTATTTTGTTCAGAAAAAAAAGGTTTGTAAATAAACAAGTTTAGAAAAATGTTGAGGTTTAATGAATAAAGGCCTTTTAATAAACGAAATGTTTTATTATACTTTAACAGCAAAACTGATACAACAATGTTGACCGTTATATATTTATCAACTAGAAAAAACAAAACACTACACAGTGTTGCCAACAACTTAAAACTGAAGTTACCAAATAATAATTATTACATTGCCATATTTTAACACCCCCTCTCAATGTAATACAGTTCTATCTTATATCTTATCTGATACAATTATATCTTATTTCTAAGTTTGAATACAACACTTATTTAAACATCTTACAAATAATTCTTGACTTAAAGCCTTAGTGAGTATGTCAGCTGGTTGTTCACTAGTTTTCACATAATGAAAGCAGATCTTATTATCTTTAATCAAATCCTTTATGAAGTGATATCGTATATCAATATGTTTGAGGCGCTTAACAGTGTCAGTGCCTGCAATAAAAATGGCTGACTGGTTGTCACAATACATACTTACTGGACATACATTTGAGTAACCAAAATCACTTA
>NQII01000322.1:558609-593398 GCA_002778355.1 Clitarchus hookeri | reverse complement strand
ATATTTCTACCCCTTCACAGATTCTATGCAGAACTATGTGTCTGGGCCCATAACCTGTTGAGGTTTAATGAATAAAGGCCTTTTAATAAACGAAATGTTTTATTATACTTTAACAGCAAAACTGATACAACAATGTTGACCGTTATATATTTATCAACTAGAAAAAAACAAAACACTACACAGTGTTGCCAACAACTTAAAACTGAAGTTACCAAATAATAATTATTACATTGCCATATTTTAACAAAAAACTCCACATATTTGTTTCATGGTGTAAAAACTTATGTATTATTTATTAGCTTGACCATTTTTTTATCTCGGTATAAATGAGAGTGTGGCTTACTGGTACGTCCATTTCAAAGATGCCAATAGAGACAAGATTATATGGCCAACACTAATGACATCAGAATACCACTCAAATATACACCTATAAAATTCCAAAGATGAAGTTACACAAAAAATAAATTTAAAATTAGCCAAAACACGCATTTTATCCACAAAACCAAGTTTTCGTTAACTCGTGCTCAAAATATATGAACTGTGGATTATCAACTTTTTCACTAACATACTAGAAGATAGGGTGGAAAAAATATTTTAACTTTCACACTGAGTGAACAAGAACAATTAGTCTCAGATCCGGTGTAGATGTGGGTACTAAACAAGACTACGAAAATTTTAAGTGCAAGTATAAAAATACTCCGGTTTCCACTGTGAAGTGTTTTTTNTGGGTACTAAACAAGACTACGAAAATTTTAAGTGCAAGTATAAAAATACTCCGGTTTCCACTGTGAAGTGTTTTTTTAATATTAAATCATATTCAAAGCGTTCTTGTAAGTTAGTGGCCAAACTGAAATTTACGTCGCCTGGAAATTTTAACATCTGTGACAGAAAAACATTAAAAATTATAAAGTACATGATTTTTTTTATATGTGGTAAATATTCTGTGTTGTTTTAGCTAAGATGAGGTGCCTATGTTTATTTATACAACTTTATCTGACTGCATGTGTGAATATGCATTATTGTTCTAAAATGCAAGTACAATGTAGATCATGGACGTAGTTGAAATTGCAATCATAAGGAGACAAAAATTTATATACGTCGAAAATTTACTAACGTACACGGATTTATTTGGGCAATTATAAATAAAACCATTTTCACGCAAGAAAGGTATTGAAATTTATTTGTGTGGTGAAAAGTTTTATACAGAATGATTCTAAAATCATGGGACAAACATTGAGGGGTGGTAGAGCTCACTAAATCCAACAATTATTGTATAGAAATATATGGGCGGAAGTGACGCGTTGAGGCACAAACACAAAAACATAACGCATTAACGGAAACATAAAATGTTCATTAGCAGCATACTTAACGAGTGATTCCGTACAGAAAATGTTAAAACAGTTGCTGGAAATGCATCCACCAACAGTCACGCATGCTTGGCGACCTCTACATATGGCGTGATTGGCTGACAATGGTGGCGTGCGTGAAATACCCGGCGTATTTGAATCTGTTCGCCAATCACTCCACCGACGCTACCGAGCTTGCATTACTGTCGGTGGTAGCAATTTTGAGCAATTATTATAAACATTGCTGTAAAAACACATTTAGCGGCGACGTTGTAAATAAGCAATATGTTGAATTTCATGTGTTATTTTTGTGTTTGTGCCTCAACGCGTCACTCCCGCCCATGTATTCCTATACAATAATTGTTTGTTTTAGTGAGCTCTACCACCCGTCAATGTTTGTCCCATGATTTTAGAATTACCATGTATACCGGCTACATTTTATGGCATGATGTCCCCATAATGCACTTGTTCTCTCTGGCAGGAGTTGGTGAATGCCCCCCCCCTCCCCAACTCCTTCCCGCGTGCACAAGATGGGGGTCTCACACGGCGCCTGCGCTGTGACTTGTCGCGTATTCAGGACGGAGAACGCCGGGAGACCGGGTGGCCTCCGTCTGGCAGCTGCTAGCCAGAAATTCGTGGAAGTCAAAGACAGTTGACTGCCTGTGTGCGTGTGTGCTCGCGGTCGCGGAGGGAGACGAAATGGGATTGCTGGCTCCGTTTCCGTTTCCTTTTTGTTTCTTGGTGCTAGATATTACTTTATTCGTTCGTAAGATCTTCGTCAGTATGATTTCGATTTTTACCGCCATGTTTTTATGTTTCCAGAAACGTCTAATGTGAATTTTTTTTCCCCCCAGGGTTTCAGTGGTTAAACGGAAATATTTTAATTTAAAAGTGTTTGCGGTACCTCGATTAGCCTAATAGGCATTGCGCTTAAGAACGTTCGAAAACATTGCAACATGCCACTAATGTTTACGAATTAAGATTTTTATTTGAAATCCTCATATTTGTTCTTCAAAGTCGGCATGGGCGTTATTTTTTCAAATAATTTGGTATTTTGATTACGTTATCGTTGATATTATGATACGAAATAATAAAATATTACCAAAAAGTTGTAAAAAAAAATTGGGTTCTTGAGCAGCCTTAAACTGTTCAATCTAAAATCGTTTGGACCAAAACGTCTATTATGTGAAAGACTTTACCACGGAACGCATTGCCAGTGCCAAATTCACCAAGTCTTCATTATGGACATTCACTGTAGTTTAACAGTTCTGTGAATTTCGACCGAAAAGCGAATTCGTATCGTCGACTACTTGAAGGTTTTTCCACGTGTTTTACCACCACGTTAAGAATAGTTACTTTCTGGCTGAATATAACGTTGTGTAAAAACATCTTATTCAGACAGTTTTGTAATGGGTGCAATGCCCTCATCCGATTCCGCAATGTAGTCGATGTTGCAGCTACAATGACGTCTTCAGCGACCTTAACTTCAGGACACGTTTAACGTGCGTGAAGCCGAGCAGTTTGATTTAATTTCAAATACGATCGCAGTTTCAATTTATATTGTATCTTTATTCATCTATCAAGTTCTCCCGCGGACAAGCGAGGCCACTGACTTCCTTTCTACGCGTAACGGTAAAAAATAAATTTCCATTATCTTAACTCAAGCGATCAAACCTTAATTACTTTGGGTATGTGTCACTTCAAGTCGCTGACTTCGTATCAGTAAAGGGGGAGGAAAATAGCAGTCAACCCCTGACTCCAAACATTTCATCTGTGACAGAAACAACCAACCTTCTCTATCTGACATTGGTGAAGCTATATTTTATACCATAATACTTTCTGAAATGTTTACATACCATCACACAGTATTGTCTTGACAGTATTTTTAACTGCAGGCGCTAACATAATTTCGGATACGTTAAGTCTATAAGTGTTGCCTTAATAGCACAATTCACTTTCTGTTACAGTATTTTGCTCAAATACAATTAGATGCGGGTAGCTAGACTCACCGTATCTAATCTAATATTTAAAACATTATTTGATGACGGTATTATTCAGGCAGGTGGTAAGAATTTCAGTTCCTGTGTAAACCGTAACGAAGCCGGTAGTGAAATTTAACAATCAAAGCAACTTTGTAGCTATCGGGATGAATTTTCACGTGATAAAATTAAACATAATTGTTATTTTATCCAAGTAAAATTGGGCTCAGTTGTTATTATAAACCAAATTTTGCTCAAATTTTTTAATATTTTTTTTTTGTTGGGGAAGAAAACCATTGTAGTTTCTTCCATTTTTTGCAACAGAATCGTGTACTTTGATATGGGTTAAATGTGATAGCACAGTAAAATTTATTTTCTAAAGTCACGAAGAAAATTCAGAGGCGGCGAACATTGTCCATGCATAATTCGTACGATAAATGGTGTGTTGGAAGGAAACGACAATTTCTACAGGGCGTGGTTAATCATTCACAAGTTACGCCCCTCGTTGTCTCGTGGAAAAAAATTAGAAAAAAGGAAATGAATTGTTGATCAACGGAAATCAACAGTATCAACGATTTGTTCTTTGCTACGTGCAAGAATAAACTNAAAAGGAAATGAATTGTTGATCAACGGAAATCAACAGTATCAACGATTTGTTCTTTGCTACGTGCAAGAATAAACTTCCAGCGAATATTGTGATAGATGCTGTGCAGCTTTTTGAGTTGTTTTTTAACTAGAAAGAAAATTATAAATGTATCACGCTGAATCTTCCTGAATATTTACACAACTGGATTTTAGACCTAAATGCTTGCGAAAGTTCCTGGTAATTATGTAAAATAAGACACTAATGAGAGGCTTTCTTTTGGTATGAACTAAAAAGCAGAAGCATTATCTCCGATATACACTTATTCTCTATCTGACATTGGTGAAGCTATATTTTATACCATAATACTTTCTGAAATGTTTACATACCATCATACAGTATTGTCCTGACAGTATTTTTNGAAGCTATATTTTATACCATAATACTTTCTGAAATGTTTACATACCATCATACAGTATTGTCCTGACAGTATTTTTTACTACAGGCGCTAACATAATTTCGGATACGTTAAGTCTATAAGTGTTGCCTGAAATGACGTGTTTCAATGTTTTCNAACTACAGGCGCTAACATAATTTCGGATACGTTAAGTCTATAAGTGTTGCCTGAAATGACGTGTTTCAATGTTTTCTGCATAATATCCAGAGTACGTTTCATGCATTAAAACAGATCCGCAAGCAAGGTCAGACTTAAACTTCGTTAAAATAGATTAAACGGGCAGACTAACACACAAACACCAATGAAGGCATTCATTGCTCNGTCAGACTTAAACTTCGTTAAAATAGATTAAACGGGCAGACTAACACACAAACACCAATGAAGGCATTCATTGCTCATTAACACAATTTTTTCCGTAATAAATGATGAAATGTAGTTACTTTTTATAAGCNGGTCAGACTTAAACTTCGTTAAAATAGATTAAACGGGCAGACTAACACACAAACACCAATGAAGGCATTCATTGCTCTTTAACACATTTTTTTTCCGTAATAAATGATGAAATGTAGTTACTTTTTATAAGCATTGAGAATTTAAACGACATTTATTCCAGAAAATAACATTGTGTAATAGTTCCCACAGCGGAATCGCGACTGTCTATAGTTATGTTTACATAGTTTTTCTACTCGGAACAATAAATTTTATAGATATCTGCAGTAGTTACGTAATAAACTTTACTTTCTAAATTATTTTTCTGTCTTAACTTTTTTTTTCTTGTTTGAGAAAAGAAAGTATTAAGTACGCATAAGCCGAATGCGCTACACCATATTTGCCACATTATATACTGTTTTTTTTTTAAATTTACATGAACCCCATTTAAACTTTGTAAAAGTCTGTCTCATTCTTTTCAAACGTACCTATAATATTTTCCTTTNCTTTTTTTTCTTGTTTGAGAAAAGAAAGTATTAAGTACGCATAAGCCGAATGCGCTACACCATATTTGCCACATTATCTACTGTTTTTTTTTTAATTTACATGAACCCCATTTAAACTTTGTAAAAGTCTGTCTCATTCTTTTCAAACGTACCTATAATATTTTCCTTTACATGCCAACATATTCCAGTTATATAACGTCATTCATGTTATCAACTGTATCTCCAAAACACGTTAAGGTACAGCAGTAAAACAAGAGACAATATCTGGCAAGGTTTCGTCATGAAACAGTGTATTCGAAAGTAAATCCTAGTTATAAAAAGGACGTGATCTTAACTTACATTTGCGTAAGCTTTATCCCTACAATCAGTGAGTGTGTTAGCCACTCCCTAATTTTCAAACATGACTCCAGTGCACGTAAGTTAAATTTAGGAAACAACTCCTATGAGACTGTTACATTAGCACATAGAATAAAGTTTTTCTTTGGTAATAATGCAATTTTTTGTCCCTAGTTTTATATTAGAGTTTTTGAAGTTATACTTCTTTTGGCGCGTTGAGGGTAAAANAAGAGACAATATCTGGCAAGGTTTCGTCATGAAACAGTGTATTCGAAAGTAAATCCTAGTTATAAAAAGGACGTGATATTAACTTACATTTACGTAAGCTTTATCCCTACAATCAGTGAGTGTGTTAGCCACTCCCTAATTTTCAAACATGACTCCAGTGCACGTAAGTTAAATTTAGGAAACAACTCCTATGAGACTGTTACATTAGCACATAAAATAAAGTTTTTCTTTGGTAATAATGCAATTTTTTGTCCCTAGTTTTATATTAGAGTTTTTGAAGTTATACTTCTTTTGGCGCGTTGAGGGTAAACGTTTAGTGTGCAACGGAAGTTTCGCGCGCACAGTGTAACGAAATTCGACAGTGAACATTGCAATTAAGCAGATATNAGTTTAGTGTGCAACGGAAGTTTCGCGCGCACAGTGTAACGAAATTCGACAGTGAACATTGCAATTAAGCAGATATTACATCCTGTTAATTAGCAACCAGCATTTTATGTTATGCGCGTATCGTTGTATCATAAAATTTTGAAAGTGTTTTCAAGTATTTGAGGTTATGAGCGTAAATTTTATTTTAATCACGCCAAAGAAGTATAACTTCTAACGCGCGTACACAATTTACATAATTTACACCCTCGATTCATAAAAAACCGTAATTATGTAATTTAATATTTTTTTAAGTACCGTAAAAACACAAATCAACTAAGTACATGTAACGAACTCTGATAACAAAATATTTGTGTTTGCTATACCTCTGTATTGCACTTTCTGTTTCCACGTGTACTTCCGGTGTACGCCAATTTAGTAAAAAAATAAAATTGCTTAGGAGACGAATTAATTTTTAGCATAGAACTGCGATTTGAAAAGTTTGCGTTTTCATGGGATTTTCTCTTTCTCCTGATGCTACACCGCTATTGCTTCATTAATGGAGTTCTATTTGTTTTGTTTTAGAGTGTGAAATGACGCCAGAATTCAAAGCGTACCCTACACAACGCAGCACTACAATGCACACAGCCCGTCACGACGGCTGTCCTTGACATCACGGTCAACGTCGCTACCACTGAAACAAATGCCAACGACAGACAGTATTTGTTCCTATCAACAAAACACTATGTTTAAATAGTGCCAAAGCAATATTTTGCTGGCGTAACCAAATATTGAATTAAAAAATTTTGTTCGTGATTTTTTTTTACACGAACGACGAGATTTGGTTGTTTGAAACAATTAATTTGTTGCGAAGAAAAAAATTCTCGTGAGAAAACACTTTTCCATAAGCCATTGTGTAAATTAATGGCAATTTTTGCCATGCTAGCGTTTCGTTGAGTCATTCAAAGCAGTTCAGTAAATATTGGAACAGTTGGCAACACAGGATTTGAACTCACAGCGCTGGCTTAAAAAAAGTAATGCTTTACTCACCGATCTACAAGTACCCTGTCAAATAGTGTTGATCTACTTGTCTAGTGCTAATACCGTAACCTCCACACGAATACATACCGTTTTATATATTTTCTTATTTGTTATCACTTGAAATTATATCGCCAAGATAGTTTATACAGCATTACGCTTTACCAGCCATACCGAAAAGTACTATTGATAATCTGATTTAACAACGTCAGATTGTTGCAGCCAACAAAATATTTGCTAAATTTAAACAAACTAGTAAATCTTATATACCCTGATCTATCTGAAATTAAGACAACTATATAAGTAGTTGACCACGTACTCGTGAAATGATTGCGTGTACTAAATACATGCTAAATTTAAACAAACTAGTAAATCTTATATACCCTGATCTATCTGAAATTAAGACAACTATATAAGTAGTTGACCACGTACTCGTGAAATGATTGCGTGTACTAAATACATGCTAATAATGTCGGAACAACAAAGCAGATGTTTGGTCCAACCCATTATTTTAAATAAATTATTTTACTCAAGGGAACGTATAAGGATATTTGGAGTAAGAGCCAGTTTGACGGCGTGAAGAAGAAAATATTATTCTCTATAAGTAGGGGCAGTGATATTTCGCGAAAAGATTTCGAGACAAGATACAGTCCAAAGCACTGTAAGGTCATCCAACTTCTTTGATTGGTTAAAAAATGTTCCGGCCCGTGTTAACCGTTTGCGCACGAATCACGAAGGTTCAGTGTCGGAGTTACTTAGTCCTGAGTGGCTTGGTCAACGACGGACACGGCCCCAGCAGCCAATGGAGGTATGACAACAGCTGAGGTGTGTATATTGTATTGAAGTCTACTGTGTGCTCCGATTTTTACGCGAAAAGTCACTTACCCTTGCTATAAGCAAATACTCTCGAAGACAACATATTTGACACCAGCAACAAAGTATTTTCTCTCAGCGTACACTGCAATAGCGTGGTGACCAACTGTCGTGGAGCCATGCAGGATGACAGCGGATGATCTTCAGCGATGAGTTCCACCTTCGTCCTGGTGGCAGCAACGAACGCATTCGTGTGTGGCGTTCACAACTGAATCACATCACATCATGTGAGTTGGGTGTTGCCTATGTCGCAGGTATCTAATGCATTCACTGTATAGAACATCGAATTCTCGAAATCCGTGTGGTGTAGCGTAATAACACAAGAACAACATATATATATCTTATATCTAATATATAAAATTCTCCCGTCACAGTGTTAGTCACTGAACTCCTCCGAAACGGCTGGACCGATTTTTATGAAATTTTTTATGTATACTCGGTAGGTCTGAGAATAGATTTATATCTATTTTTTACACCCCTAAGTAATAAGGGTGGCCACCCCCAAACAATTTTTTTTTATTGTTTGAACAAAATTTTTATTTTTTATTTTTTTATGGTGTGGCATCAAAAAATACATACCCTCCTAAATTTTCACCCTTCTGCCACCAACCGTTATTTTTTTATAGCGATATTAGTAATTTAATAAATTTTACCCTAGGTCGATAACTGATCAATTATCATCGATCATTTATCGATCTAGGTTACAATTTATTCCCACCAGGTGTCTCCCAGTGACACAGCACGGAGTAGCCGGTCTCCACTTTCTCTCACACAATAACCTTTCTCTTATTCATTTGTGCTCAGATCGTAGTAGTGACGTGTTTACAATTATATTTTCAATAATTAAGTGTACTTCATGATTAACTTTATTATTGATCGCAAAGCTGTAATTGTTTGTATTTACATTTTATTAATATTTATTAAATTATCTAATTTTATATTCCGTCATCGTCCACAGAGCTCCATGCCTCTTCCACTTATATACCACATCCTCACAAACTTACAATAAGTTATAGTAATTTTTTTCTAATACTATAATCACTAGAAATACTTTTTATGGCAAAACAACGTTTGCCGGGTCAGCTAGTATATATATATATATATATATATATATGTTTTTTTTTCTTCTAAATTAACCATACTGTTTACATCAGCAGACGATTCCTCGCATATTCCAGAGAGTCGCATTTTTTCGTGCACAAATGGGGCGCCAACCCTTATTTTCTCACGGACGGTGTTCATATCGGAAAGCCATTTTATCATGGATTACGCATCTTTGACTTATAACACATGTCGAAACTCTGAGATTAAGCTCAGATACTGGATGTTTTATTTGCAGTAAACATGGGTTTTCGCCTCCAGTTTTAAGGGCGAGTACATTCTTAAGGAAAGGCCTCATACTATAGGTCGTATACAATTTTCTCCTCGCACGTTTGCGGAAATCACCTCCCGGAGTCTGTCGGTGATTTTTAGTAACACGTCGTCTAATACAATATAAAATCTCTCCCGGATTATAATATTTAATTCACCGTAATTTAAACTAATGCCCACTTACATTTTTGTGTCATTAATCCCTCTTCTTCTAATATATGCTGAACCTGTTAACACCTAGCAAGCCCACTCGTGCTCTGCCATGCATAGTTTGAATTTAAACATAAACATTGAAACTGATTTGAAAATAAATTATTATTCAATAAAACCATATCATGACATCATTTCTCTAGTTAGATGAGTGAAAGAGCCTTAAAGAAAAGCCAAAAGCCAATGCTAAAGAAAAAAAGAAAAAAAAAAAGGCAGCTAACAAAATTTATGAAGGCGATAGCTGCGGGAATCTTTCAAATGAGATAAACTGTAGTATATGCTATCGTCGGTCTAGAATGGTATAAAACGTCGAAGGAAAAGACGGACAATTTGCATTTGCAACATGTGAAAATGAAGCAAGTCGATTAAGTCACGGCTGTTGTCACGCGTGCGTCGAAATTCGTGTACTCACAGCAGGGGATATTATAGTATTCACAGCCGTCGGGAAAGTTACACACTACCTCGATAAATGATGCCAGGAGTTTGGAACTGGAATGTCTGCATAAATCATTCTCGTTCTTAAAACAACCGACTGCATTTCGCCTTTCCCGAAATTCTGTTTCCGCTCCGACTTTTCTTTCTCGCCGTAATTAAAAGTCAGGGGCAAAAATAAATGTATATATGTATATACATATTTTTTTGCTTGCCCTGTCGTCGGGCCCCGGCCGGAGGAGACGAAGTGGAAGTCGTTATTACGAGGGCTACCCGGAAGACATTTGTGAAATATTGAGTATGTTTTGCAGCTGTCCGGTTTGCGATTCGTGACGAGGCTCCTGCTGGCGGCGATGTCCCCAGCCGTGAATTAATAACCCTCCGAGTTTTAATAATTGACGTCCTCGCGACAGCGCACAGCCGAGCGTAAGAGGGGGGAGGGGGGACCTTGCTTCGCCTCTCGCAAACGAAATCATTTATAAATACGGGCCATGCCTCTGCACGTGTCCCGCTCCCAGATCGACGCCGGGCGAAAAAATCTGCCGCCTTTTTTGTTTGCTGCATCCGGCGGAAATAATAACGCCCTCGCCACAAAGGGAATCCTCGAGGTCCGCACGAAACTGTGAAAAATTTAAGAAAGCTTAATTACTCGCAGTCGCTGCTGTCTGCGTCCAAATACTTACTACATTACTTCCAACGGTGCGTCTGTAAATAATTTCAAGGTCGTGGTGAAAATACGCTAGTGAATGTTTCAACGTCAAGAGGGACAAACAAACATACAGCCACATTGTTCCGGTTTCTTCCTACCAAGCCTGCAACCAGAGAGTCTAAATCATGAATTATTGTTAAAATAAATCCCTTCTCAGTGCATCACTTTTAAAGATAGCCGTTGAAACAAAAAATTTTCTACTTGACATATTTTTAATATTTTTTCTAAAATGTAATATTACTATTTTTATTTAGCAAAAATGAATACAATTTTTTGAAAATTTTTTTAAGTGGCAGTTTTTTCTGAGAAATTTTCGTTGAATATTTCATTTTGTTCGAAACGGTAACTAAATGTTTAAACAACGTAACGACAACGTGACTAAATGTTTAAACATTTTCTCCATTTACTGCACACGGGATATTTTTTGAGATGATTATGAAGATTATTAGAGCACGCAGCATATACCCGGGTATGGGAAAGCTGTAAGTTTACTCCCGGCCTACTTTTATCTGTTAAATTCATGTATCTGTTAAACTTGCGTATCTGTTAAATTCACGTATAATGCTGTACATAACTGTTTTAAATCATATCACATTACGTTATTCATAGAATGTAACGGAACAATCAATTTCTATCGCTGGAGATGTTATGGTCCAAGGTCGAAACCGTCTTGGTTAGCTACTGTCCTCACCAGCTGTAAATATACTAACCCATTTCTTACCTCGGTCTAACAGACCTACTCACTTAGTCAATGTTGCTGTGTAGAGTTAGCAGGTTTAAAATATAAGTGCGTGGCAATAAAAAAAATTCGGTTTGTCGGTTCATAACAAATTTATTTGGAGGCATTTTGACCACTTATATTTTTTTTAGCTTGCAGAATTTTTTTTTTTTTTACTTTTCTTTCATTAAATTTTTTTGCAGTTATCAAAACAATGAATATGTTGCTAAAGTAGGTNTTTTTTTTTTTTTTACTTTTCTTTCATTAAATTTTTTTGCAGTTATCAAAACAATGAATATGTTGCTAAAGTAGGTCAGCCGAGCAACAAAATTAAAAAATAAATTAGATTTTTCATACTTTAAATATTACTAGTATAAATTGTCCAGATCTTGTAATTAACTTTGAATTTTTCCTTATGGTCTTCTGTGTAGTCAAAGTTTTACAGTTTATTATTTAGTTTTTAATACTTCAGTTTCCTATATGTGTGTGGCGCAGTCAGTAAGTGTAATCGTGTTTTGGGTATGACGTCACAGTTGAACTTTTAATTGATGTTCATAATGGTAGCCTGGACGATTACTGGTATAACCTGAATGTTACTTTGAAGATCTATGCACGAGCACATCGTGTTATAATAGTTGCAAGTACAACGCGAAAATTTGGAAACTATAAACATTCAGTTACGCCAACCTTTGTAGCCCTTGCATACGGCATTTAAGAGGGGCTGTTTTATTTAAAAGTACTACATTTCCTTTCTTTAAACTGCCAATTGCAGAAGCAATAAAGTTTAATATAAGCTCGTATTTAACAGAAAAAGTATTGAAAATGAGGTCGCCTCATTAATCTTCACCGCTTATGTATTGTCTGAAATCATGTCTGCAAAGAGGAACGTATATCGACTTTCAACGTTTTCCCCGGCGGAATAACACCTGCCGAATGCCGAAGTATATGAAAAAGTATTGCTAATAAACATGTACAACAACCTATACGTGAGTGCAATCATGTGTCGGAATACTGCACATGTCGTTAATTTGCACTGTAATGCAAAAATTGGCTCTTAAGGGGGCCGCCTGGATGAAGGAATTTTGCACGTCTGAGGCCTAAAAGCTTGGGAGCGCTACGGGCGACCGAGATATGCGCATCAACTCTCACTTCGCCTCTACGGGCAAAGCACTAAACTGGCGTGCAGTCTAGTCGTCGATAACGCACNTCGTGCACAAATGGGGCGCCAACCCTTATTTTCTCACGGACGGTGTTCATATCGGAAAGCCATTTTATCATGGATTGCGCATCTTTGACTTATAACACATGTCGAAACTCTGAGATTAAGCTCAGATACTGGATGTTTTATTTGCTTTATTTGTTTTCGCCTCCAGTTTTAAGGGCGAGTACATTCTTAAGGAAAGGCCTCATACTATAGGTCGTATACAATTTTCTCCTCGCACGTTTGCGGAAATCACCTCCCGGAGTCTGTCGGTGATTTTTAGTAACACGTCGTCTAATACAATATAAAATCTCTCCCGGATTATAATATTTAATTCACCGTAATTTAAACGAATGCCCACTTACATTTTTGTGTCATTAATCCCTCTTCTTCTAATATATGCTGAACCTGTTAACACCTAGCAAGCCCACTCGTGCTCTGCCATGCATAGTTTGAATTTAAACATAAACATTGAAACTGATTTGAAAATAAATTATTATTCAATAAAACCATATCATGACATCATTTCTCTAGTTAGATGAGTGAAAGAGCCTTAAAGAAAAGCCAAAAGCCAATGCTAAAGAAAAAAANTCATGACATCATTTCTCTAGTTAGATGAGTGAAAGAGCCTTAAAGAAAAGCCAAAAGCCAATGCTAAAGAAAAAAAGAAAAAAAAAAAGGCAGCTAACAAAATTTATGAAGGCGATAGCTGCGGGAATCTTTCAAATGAGATAAACTGTAGTATATGCTATCGTCGGTCTAGAATGGTATAAAACGTCGAAGGAAAAGACGGACAATTTGCATTTGCAACATGTGAAAATGAAGCAAGTCGATTAAGTCACGGCTGTTGTCACGNTCATGACATCATTTCTCTAGTTAGATGAGTGAAAGAGCCTTAAAGAAAAGCCAAAAGCCAATGCTAAAGAAAAAAAAAAAAAAGGCAGCTAACAACATTTATGAAGGCGATAGCTGCGGGAATCTTTCAAATGAGATAAACTGTAGTATATGCTATCGTCGGTCTAGAATGGTATAAAACGTCTAAGGAAAAGACGGACAATTTGCATTTGCAACATGTGAAAATGAAGCAAGTCGATTAAGTCACGGCTGTTGTCACGNGAAGGAAAAGACGGACAATTTGCATTTGCAACATGTGAAAATGAAGCAAGTCGATTAAGTCACGGCTGTTGTCACGCGTGCGTCGAAATTCGTGTACTCACAGCAGGGGATATTATAGTATTCACAGCCGTCGGGAAAGTTACACACTACCTCGATAAATGATGCCAGGAGTTTGGAACTGGAATGTCTGCATAAATCATTCTCGTTCTTAAAACAACCGACTGCATTTCGCCTTTCCCGAAATTCTGTTTCCGCTCCGACTTTTCTTTCTCGCCGTAATTAAAAGTCAGGGGCAAAAATAAATGTATATATGTATATACATATTTTTTTGCTTGCCCTGTCGTTGGGCCCCGGCCGGAGGAGACGAAGTGGAAGTCGTTATTACGAGGGCTACCCGGAAGACATTTGTGAAATATTGAGTATGTTTTGCAGCTGTCCGGTTTGCGATTCGTGACGAGGCTCCTGCTGGCGGCGATGTCCCCAGCCGTGAATTAATAACCCTCCGAGTTTTAATAATTGACGTCCTCGCGACAGCGCACAGCCAAGCGTAGGAGGGGGGAGGGGGGACCTTGCTTCGCCTCTCGCAAACGAAATCATTTATAAATACGGGCCATGCCTCTGCACGTGTCCCGCTCCCAGATCGACGCCGGGCGAAAAAATCTGCCGCCTTTTTTGTTTGCTGCATCCGGCGGAAATAATAACGCCCTCGCCACAAAGGGAATCCTCGAGGTCCGCACGAAACTGTGAAAAATTTAAGAAAGCTTAATTACTCGCAGTCGCTGCTGTCTGCGTCCAAATACTTACTACATTACTTCCAACGGTGCGTCTGTAAATAATTTCAAGGTCGTGGTGAAAATACGCTAGTGAATGTTTCAACGTCAAGAGGGACAAACAAACATACAGCCACATTGTTCCGGTTTCTTCCTACCAAGCCTGCAACCAGAGAGTCTAAATCATGAATTATTGTTAAAATAAATCCCTTCTCAGTGCATCACTTTTAAAGATAGCCGTTAAAACAAAAAATTTTCTACTTGACATATTTTTAATATTTTTTCTAAAATTTAATATTACTATTTTTATTTAGCAAAAATGAATACAATTTTTTGAAAATTTTTTTAAGTGGCAGTTTTCTCTGAGAAATTTTCGTTGAATATTTCATTTTGTTCGAAACGGTAACTAAATGTTTAAACAACGTAACGACAACGTAACTAAATGTTTAAACATTTTCTCCATTTACTGCACACGGGATATTTTTTGAGATGATTATGAATATGATTAGAGCACGCAGCATATACCCGGGTATGGGAAAGCTGTAAGTTTACTCCCGGCCTACTTTTATCTGTTAAATTCATGTATCTGTTAAACTTGCGTATCTGTTAAATTCACGTATAATGCTGTACATAACTGTTTTAAATCATATCACATTACGTTATTCATAGAATGTAACGGAACAATCAATTTCTATCGCTGGAGATGTTATGGTCCAAGGTCGAAACCGTCTTGGTTAGCTACTGTCCTCACCAGCTGTAAATATACTAACACATTTCTTACCTCGGTCTAACAGACCTACTCACTTAGTCAATGTTGCTGTGTAGAGTTAGCAGGTTTAAAATATAAGTGCGTGGCAATAAAAAAAATTCGGTTTGTCGGTTCATAACAAATTTATTTGGAGGCATTTTGACCACTTATATTTTTTTTAGCTTGCAGAATTTTTTTTTTTTTTACTTTTCTTTCATTAAATTTTTTTGCAGTTATCAAAACAATGAATATGTTGCTAAAGTAGGTCAGCCGAGCAACAAAATTAAAAAATAAATGAGATTTTTCATACTTTAAATATTACTAGTATAAATTGTCCAGATCTTGTAATTAACTTTGAATTTTTCCTTATGGTCTTCTGTGTAGTCAAAGTTTTACAGTTTATTATTTAGTTTTTAATACTTCAGTTTCCTATATGTGTGTGGCGCAGTCAGTAAGTGTAATCGTGTTTTGGGTATGACGTCACAGTTGAACTTTTAATTGATGTTCATAATGGTAGCCTGGACGATTACTGGTATAACCTGAATGTTACTTTGAAGATCTATGCACGAGCACATCGTGTTATAATAGTTGCAAGTACAACGCGAAAATTTGGAAACTATAAACATTCAGTTACGCCAACCTTTGTAGCCCTTGCATACGGCATTTAAGAGGGGCTGTTTTATTTAAAAGTACTACATTTCCTTTCTTTAAACTGCCAATTGCAGAAGCAATAAAGTTTAATATAAGCTCGTATTTAACAGAAAAAGTATTGAAAATGAGGTCGCCTCATTAATCTTCACCGCTTATGTATTGTCTGAAATCATGTCTGCAAAGAGGAACGTATATCGACTTTCAACGTTTTCCCCGGCGGAATAACACCTGCCGAATGCCGAAGTATATGAAAAAGTATTGCTAATAAACATGTACAACAACCTATACGTGAGTGCAATCATGTGTCGGAATACTGCACATGTCGTTAATTTGCACTGTAATGCAAAAATTGGCTCTTAAGGGGGCCGCCTGGATGAAGGAATTTTGCACGTCTGAGGCCTAAAAGCTTGGGAGCGCTACGGGCGACCGAGATATGCGCATCAACTCTCACTTCGCCTCTACGGGCAAAGCACTAAACTGGCGTGCAGTCTAGTCGTCGATAACGCACCTCTATGAGATTTTCAGCGTAGACCCTAGCATTTTACGACGTAATAATAAAAACTATAAGTTACTGACATAACTAATGTGTAGGGGCAGTGATATTTCGCGAAAAGATTTCGAGACAAGATACAGTCCAAAGCACTGTAAGGTCGTCCAGCTTCTTTGATTGGCTATAAAATGCTCTGGCCCGTGTTAACCGTTTGTGCACTAATCACGAAGGTCCAGTTTTGGAGTTACTTAGTCCTGAGTGGCTTGGTCAAAGACGGACGCGGCGCCAGCAGCCAATGGAGGTATAACGACAGCTGAGGTGTGTATATAGTATTGAAGTCTACTGTGTGCTCCAATTTTTACGCGAAAAGTCACTGGCCCTACTAATGAGCTTACTTTCCTTAATTCGGTTGGAATTAATTTTTTAATAAGTTCTTAAAAGCTGAGTTGGCAGGTAAGGTCTGGCTTATTTTTGAAAGCTATTATATTACAAATGATACCAAAAACTTACGCAACAGTAGGGAGACAATTACAACACAAACGTGCCTTACCTGGAACTTGAAAGTAAGTGCCTACGTGGTCGAAAACTGTAAAAGTCAGATGTCCTTACTAAGTGTTATATGTGTACCAAGTTTGTGAAATTCGATTCACTAGTTCAAAAATTGAAGTGTGAGGGACACACACGCACAGACACACACATACACACAGACAGGGAAGTGATCTTATAAGTCTTTCTTTCCTTCGGCAAGTAGGCTAATAAAGGTTTGTTGCACGTTACCATCAATTTTTTTATGNGATCTTATAAGTCTTTCTTTCCTTCGGCAAGTAGGCTAATAAAGGTTTGTTGCACGTTACCATCAATTTTTTTATGCTTTGTACCGGAATGTTCATTCCTAAAAATGACCGTGAAAACACCCGTTTGAGCCATTTTCACTATCACAAAAACATGCTTGAGAGAGAAATGGACGAACTGAAAAACGTATACAGACGCGTAACATTTCTTAAATGCTATTCGTGAGCAGACCTCACTCAGGCACGTTGGACANTGCTATTCGTGAGCAGACCTCACTCAGGCACGTTGGACAGTTTTTTAATAAAACGTTTTCTGCTGGAGCTCTGCACACCGTTCGGTGGCCTACCCAGTCGGCCACCTTAAATTAACGCAAGAATTCCACGAAAGCGATGGGATTTACGATGCTGGTTTATAATTTGTTAATACAAAGAAAAGTTATACGCGTTATTAAATTAAATGCAAAAGATTAATGGAAGCCTCTGTTGGTTCACAAGAAATGTTTTTTTTTGTACTGTAACCGATTTTGCAGACGTCGCAAATCGTTTGTCGAATGACGCACTCTGCAGACACTCGTGCGTGCATCTAAAATACGCTAAAACAAATAGCAAGAAGTTCCGTATACAAGTTGTTAAATCTATTGTGAACTAAAATATTTTTCAATTACTCTTTCATGGTAGTGCAGCTTAGGAACTGACAATCCGGAAGTGAAGCAACCATATGATATCGAGTGTCGTGTTTCCCACCTCTCATGTGTTGCAATATTTTGTTCTGAGACTGTTGGGCGGATTTTCGCATATGGGAATCGTGCCGGACGAGATATACCGTCATCTTCCAAACTTCGACTTTGAGGATAAATACGCTTACTTGAAGTTAAAAGTGGAAGACTGCATATGTAAAGTGAATGAAATGTGGTGTTTACATGAATGTACAGGATGAGTATAAAATAATACCCCCACCCCAACTTTGAAGGTATATAATATCAATACCAAACAACCTACAACCTTGATTGACCAATAAAATGAACCGTGGAACCGTGAAGTTTGTTTACCATACATTCATAAATGTTCAATATGACCACCATGACCGGCCCGAACGACATCTACGCGACAATAAAATTCGTTCCACGCTCTTGTCAGCATGTCCGGTGTTACGGTTTGGACGGCGTTCGTTACTCTCGTTTGGGGTATTCTTTTATACTCATCCTGTCTTATCATGTTTAGAGGTGACAAAAGGTGTAGATATGAGGTAACTCATATTGAATGTAAGCAGCTTCATTGTTAAACAGTTCAGTGTGCCATATTACGTGATTTGCATAGCCCGTCTATTAGCCACACAAGTTGACATGATGTTTGTAGCTGGTCCACAGTCAGAATGACTTCTCTATACGCAAATACATTGAACGAAATGTCTGATATAGCCGTTTTTATTGATTTATATATTTTTTTTCTTAGTATTTAAACAAGACGTGATATTAAGACTGTGCTCTTCATTTAATGACACGGAATGAACACGAATTCAACCTACAAAATTCGGCTGCAGGTTTCTAAGAAAACAATGAAGTGACAACGTGACTTATTGTCTGGAGTCTAGTACAGTATGTGCCTCTGAAATCGGAGTTGAACCACAAGTGTATTGAGATATTAACACTTAGTATTTAAGATGTAGTGTCTGGACAGTGCATGATTGGATGAAAGAACTGCTACCTCTGTAAAATCTGCCACTGTCATGAAATTATTTCGCAAGAACCAACTGGGGCTTCCATTATTTTATTTTTGTATTTTATTTTATAAAGCGGAGAACTTATGTTTGTATTATAAAATTGTAAACCGGCATCCGTAATACCGTTGCTTTCGAGGAACTCTTGCGTTGATTTAAGAACTGCGNCTTGCATGTTGCAGTAGAGCGCAGGTTGACGACGTGTGCAATATTTCGATACATGATTGCCGCAGTGTAGGGACGCAGAAGTCTGCAAATTCAAGTCAGATTGTGGACTTAGTAATCCACAGTAATGCTCTATAGCTGAATACCACGGGCATTCTGTCTACAATGGGATCCAAGCAACTCGGAAACATGGGCTCCGAACCACGTGATGACAGATTCGGTGTACACTTCAAAATGAATAACTCAGTCGCAGTAGGTATGCCCCAATGCTGATTTGACTGACTGGCGCACACAATGGAACACATGAAGCATGCGGTGATGAACTGACTGCGATGGTGACTGGGTTACAGTCAAAGAGTTTCTGTGAAAGGTGACACTTACCATCGCCAAACTGTACAGTATATATTTATCAAAGAAATATACATTTATGGCGTTGGCCACGGGAAATTCTTTTATTATGTATTTTTACCATATATTGTTCAACTTGTAGACATTAGCTCTGACTGCCTTTTCCTCGTGTATTTTTTTTTTTTTTTTAGATAGCATGGTTTCTGCAAAATGACACGTCAAAGTCGAATTTTTCTGTTTTTGTTATGTACAAGTTAAATAAACAACTCTATTTGCAGAAAATTTATAAAGGGCAACTGAAAGAGCTTGCCTTACTTTATTTTAAGGTATACTAAGCATAAGTTATTTTCTAAATGTTATGGGGCAGTCACAAACTAAAAAAGAGCAAAAATACCCTTATTTTCAGCAATTTTATAAAATTGCAAAAACATTTCCTTGCACAATTTTATATACGTTTTTAAGTAGCTGTGGGCATCTTATTTCTGTGTGAATTATCTCATTCCTGTGGGTAAGATGGTTTTCATTATTTGTACATTTCTAAAACAATAAAATTATGATTCTGGCCTGTATTTAAGCTGAGATTTTACGCCCTTAATGCAGACCTATCTCTCGTGAGTAGCTATGATAAAATTCTGCAGGTTAAATTACCTGCAGGCTAGACTGAACTGATACGTGAGCCTAAGATAGTTGTTAATTGGCTGCTATCCAAGTGAGTAGACACTTTAATAGCAGGTCGTGTATCATGATAATGAGTCCTTGTTTTTTTTCCTTGAATGTTTGCTGTCCAGGTCGTTTCAAGTAATCTGTGGTCACTTAGCAAACGTACCACAAGTGTTCATGAGTTTGAATTCTAGCTTTTTCTCAATAGACGTTACGGAGTTCTCACTTCCTTACTCGCAATTCAGTTCGCAGAGTGTGTACTTTGGCTATATCGGCGCCCCTGCCTCCTGCAGTATTATCATGTCGATAGTCGAGTGCGTTGACTACCTGCCAGGCATTTCAATACTTTATTAATAAATAGTTTTATGAATGCTTATAAAACGGTAAAGATTAGTTTAACAACACAAAGCAAACTGCTGCGTTGATTTTAACATGCCTATTAGTGGAGGCAGTGATATTTCGCGAAAAGATTTCGAGACAAGATACAGTCCAAAGCACTGCAGGGTCATCCAGCTTCTTTGATTGGCTAACAAATGTTCTGGGCCCGTGTTAACCGTTTGCGCACGAGCCACGAAGGTTCATTGTCGGAGATACTTAGTCCTGAGTGGCTTGGTCAAAGACGGACACGGCACCAGCAGCCAATGGAGGTATAACAACAGCAGGGGTGTGTATATAGTATTTAAGTCTACTGCGTGCTCCGATTTTTACGCGAAAAGTCACTGGCCCTACCTATTAGTAATTTTATATCAAAACACCAATTATTTTTTGGCGTCATAAAATTTAATGCATACTAATATAAGAGAGAGACAGTTCCTATTATTTATTTAAAACAGGTTGATAACAGCGCCATGTTTAGTAGCAGTTGCGGTTATTTGTTCAGTTTCACATCCAGATACTTAATGTACCATCTTAAAAACTTCCTGCAGTAGTGGCAATCGACTAATATGCCAGCTTCATCCTTGAAGACATTCACTGTCTCTAGGGTTAAAGTGAGGTTATGAGTGTTTGATATGACTACAACTTTCTTTTAGTAAAAAATTCCTGCACCCGGAGTTTGTAAGTAATGTTTGTATTTATTCTGTAAAACTGAAAATTAGTTACATAATCACTGAGTGTGCAACACGTCAAAATNGTGTATATAGTATTTAAGTCTACTGCGTGCTCCGATTTTTACGCGAAAAGTCACTGGCCCTACCTATTAGTAATTTTATATCAAAACACCAATTATTTTTTGGCGTCATAACATTTAATGCATACTAATATAAGAGAGAGACAGTTCCTATTATTTATTTAAAACAGGTTGATAACAGCGCCATGTTTAGTAGCAGTTGCGGTTATTTGTTCAGTTTCACATCCAGATACTTAATGTACCATCTTAAAAACTTCCTGCAGTAGTGGTNTACTTAGTCCTGAGTGGCTTGGTCAAAGACGGACACGGCACCAGCAGCCAATGGAGGTATAACAACAGCAGGGGTGTATATAGTATTTAAGTCTACTGCGTGCTCCGATTTTTACGCGAAAAGTCACTGGCCCTACCTATTAGTAATTTTATATCAAAACACCAATTATTTTTTGGCGTCATAAAATTTAATGCATACTAATATAAGAGAGAGACAGTTCCTATTATTTATTTAAAACAGGTTGATAACAGCGCCATGTTTAGTAGCAGTTGCGGTTATTTGTTCAGTTTCACATCCAGATACTTAATGTACCATCTTAAAAACTTCCTGCAGTAGTGGTAATCGACTAATATGCCAGCTTCATCCTTGAAGACATTCACTGTCTCTAGGGTTAAAGTGAGGTTATGAGTGTTTGATATGACTACAACTTTCTTTTAGTAAAAAATTCCTGCACCCGGAGTTTGTAAGTAATGTTTGTATTTATTCTGTAAAACTGAAAATTAGTTACATAATCACTGAGTGTGCAACACGTCAAAATCAGACATTCTGCTTGTTGCTAGAGAAAATACATATTGTTAGTGAACCAAGTTGCACTCAAGATATTTTTAATGGATATCTACTGCTTCACAAAAGCTAACGTCTCACTGTCCCGTCTTTCGATGATGTGTTTGGATCAACTAAACTGTGTAAATAAATATGATGCAGTGACGAGGATAAGTCCCAAACCTTCTAGAAATTTACTTTAGAAAATGATTTTCATTTAATTAAAAACTCAAGCGAAGATTTTTACTGCCACAGTTGTTATGTCATTTGAATAACTTTCCTCGAAGGGGGCGAGTTCTCAAATGTTATGGTTTATCCAGGTTGGGGCCGCGGTGGTGTAGTAGTCAGACTACTCACCTCCTACCAAGGCGAACAGGGTTCGATTTCCGACGGAGTCGACCCGGATTTCCGCATGTGGGAATCATGTCGGACGATGCCACTGGTCGGCCGGTTTTCTCGGGGATCTCCCGTTTCCCCCGCCCTTGCATTCCGGCAGTGCTCCATACTCACCTCGCTTCACCCTCATCGGCTTTCAAGACCTCGAGGTTAAGAGCCACCCAAATATCTTCGCTCAATCACTCGCTTACCCAGGATTCAAAGCCAGAACCTCGCATCAATACCGCCTTGACGAGATTCCATTACATTAAAGTAAAAGGTATTCCGACAAATATGCTAAACTATTTTGGTAAAGTTAATTCAAAACAGATCTTCGATTTTCAGTAACACAACACTCTGCAGTTTATAGTGTCAAAAGAATTATTTAAATTAATAAAATGGTATACCCAATATTTTCACCAAGATTATCTCTAACCACAGAGTTCATAAGCACAGATCTGAGTGATCTATCTGATCAATACACTGTTAGCAGTGTGGGGTTATGAGGTAATTCCCTCAAATCAGCTTACAAACGACGAGTCACGAATTCTCCAGTAATACCTATGTCTTCAAACATCACATCACAAATTCACTGGCAGGGTGAGTGAGTGAAGAGACTTGGGTGGCTCTTAACATCTAAATCTTGAGAGCCGATGTGGGTGACGTGAGGCGAGTATGGAGCAGCGCCGGAATGAAAGAGCGGGGGAAGCGGCATCATCCAGCACGATTCCAACATGCGAAAATCCGGGGGGTGACTCCGCCGGGAATCGAACCCGGTTCGCCTAGGTGGGAGGGTAGTAATCTAACCACTACGCCTTCGCGGCCCCTCGGGGAGGTGTGGAGATCGATTGTTGGTAGGCGGGCGAGGTGTGGTCGCGGACTGTCAACGACGACTGTGGTCGACGCCGCGGGACGAGGGTGCCCGTCTTCGTGCCGAGCGGCGAGCACTGGAGCGGCGGCGTCGGAGGCGCGCGAACTTGACGCCGAGCCAACGCAGGGCGGCGCCCCAAAAATACGGAGGTCGGGGCGCCGTGCCAGGCGTCTCCTCCTGCCAGCCACTCGCAGCTCACCTTGCTCGTGCTCTCCCGGGCGCATCGTCTGCGGCCGGGAACAGGTCAGGCCTTCCACACACCTCCGGCCCGCTCTACCTTGCACCAGCCACTCTGGCCGAGGAACGACGTTGTACAACGTCACACGCGTCAATCAGCATAAACATTGTTCACGATTAAGTGAACACTTTTGAATTCAAGTGGTGACCTTGTCTGTGGATGTGCGTCATAAATTGCCCTACTGCTTTTCTGAAAGATTTATTAATTCGTTGGCGTATTANTGACCTTGTCTGTGGATGTGCGTCATAAATTGCCCTACTGCTTTTCTGAAAGATTTATTAATTCGTTGGCGTATTAGATCGAATACAAGAGTCTGTTTTAAGTAAAAATTGTGCGAAAAAGAGCCCAAACAGGAATATGGTTAGATCTGAAGTATTTCTCGAACTGTTTAAAGTCGGCTGAGTCTTGTTTGACAAACAAACAAACTGAGGAATGTTTATGAGGAATGTTTTTAAGTAATGAAGAATAATTTTCAGTAATGATGAATATTTTTGAGGAATGTGAAATGTTTTTGAGGAATGTGGAATGTTTTTGAGGAATGTGGAATGTTTTTCAAGAATGTTTTTGAGGAATGTGGAATGTTTTTGAAGAGTGAGGAATATTTTTGAGGGATAAGGAATATTATAGGAATGTTTTTGAGAAAATAGGGAATATTTTTGGGCGAGGATTAGTGAGGATTGGTGAGGAGGATTGTTGAGGAGGTTTGCTGATAAGGATTGTTGAGGAGGAATGTTGAGGAGAATTGCAGATGAGGATTGCTGATGAGGATTGCTGAGGATTGGTGAGGAGGACTGCAGAGGAGGATTGTTGAGGAGGATTGCTGAGGATTGGTAAGGAGGACTTCTGAGGAGGATTGATGAGGAGTATTGAGAACGATGATTGTTGAGGAGGATGATTGTTGAGGAGGATTGTTGACGAAGATTGTTGAGGAGGATTGTTGNTATTGAGAACGATGATTGTTGAGGAGGATGATTGTTGAGGAGGATTGTTGACGAAGATTGTTGAGGAGGATTGTTGAGAAGGATTGCTTGCTGATGATTGATGAGGAGGATTACTGAGGAAGATTGATGAGGAGGATTGAGGAGGAGGATTGAGAAGAGGAATAAGGAGGAGGAAGATCGGGGGGAGGAGGATTGAGGAATGGGGAGGAAGATTGCGGAGGATTGCAGAGTTAAGGTGAGGGCTACAAAGTATTGGTGAGCATTACGAATGATTGGGATTAATCGAAGTATTGATGTCTGAGAAGAGCACAATAGAACTTTGGCGGGGAAATGTATGTGTAATTAAATTACGAGCATACTTGATAATACCCTGCAGAATTTCATGGAAGAGATGAATATAAAAAAAATTACTTACAAGACTGAATGCTGAAAACGTTAAGGAAGAGAGCGTGACGTGTCACCTCTCACATCAAACGGAGATTTGTGACGTGGCTCACCTTTGTCTACATTAACTATCTACAAAGGACGAGATATTATGCAACCATCAACCAATCACGAGTGAGCAATGTGATGGGTTACCTTGGNTTAACTATCTACAAAGGACGAGATATTATGCAACCATCAACCAATCACGAGTGAGCAATGTGATGGGTTACCTTGGTGGGATGGGGTGGAAGGGGCTCAAGTGAATACGCGTAATCGGCGAATAAAAATTGGAGGAATTCGTGGTGGGGTGTNTGGGATGGGGTGGAAGGGGCTCAAGTGAATACGCGTAATCGGCGAATAAAAATTGGAGGAGTTCGTGGTGGGGTGTCAGTCGAATGCTGGTCTTCGTGTCGGGTGCTTCATCGCTGATCGCTCCAACTGCCACCGATTCCCGGACCTTCTGCATGCAAGTCTTTACATATTGTTCACAAACATTTTCAACCTTTTTAATTGTATAATTTTTTGTAATTTTTATTTTTATTTTGACATTTTATTTTGGGAACTTAGCGAGATTTTGGGTTTGAGGTCATTAAAGGTTATTAGGGGTTATGGGCACGGGGNTATTCACAAACATTTTCAACCTTTTTAATTGTATAATTTTTTGTAATTTTTATTTTTATTTTGACATTTTATTTTGGGAACTTAGCGAGATTTTGGGTTTGAGGTCATTAAAGGTTATTAGGGGTTATGGGCACGGGGTCAAGTACATAGAGGTCAAGGTTAAGATCGCCAACATTAAAAAAGGGCGTCGTATGAGTATCGTCATATGTTCGTCGATTTTTTTTTACAAATTTCCTCGATTTTTATTTTTGAGATTACTGGGTCATGGTCAAGGTCTCTGNTATGTTCGTCGATTTTTTTTTACAAATTTCCTCGATTTTTATTTTTGAGATTACTGGGTCATGGTCAAGGTCTCTGGCATCTAACATGGTGGTCGGAGTCTTCAATGTAATTTTTACCTCAATTTTTAGAACTATTGTTTTTTTTTTGCAATTTTTATTTTTATAATTGGGTGGTGGGTAGGTGAGGTGTAGTGGATGTTGTTAGGGTGTTTGTGTCGAGCCGGGGGAGGATGTGGTAACAGTATATTTTCTTCAATTTTCAGATTTTTTTTTTCGATTTTTTGCAAATGTTCTCGATTTTTTATTATTGGTAGTGGAGTGCCGAGGGACTGGGATCTTGGTTAAAGTCGTGTGGTCGAGCCGAGGTGGTAGGGGGTTGAAATAACGTTATGTGTTCCTCGATTTATAGGATTTATTTTTCTTCCATTTTTTTGGGGAATTTTCTCGAATTCTTTATTGGATGGGTGTTAATGAGGGCAGAGGGGGTTGAACCAATGTATGTAATGATTTGGAGGAAGAGGCGGTTGGGGTGCTCGTGAGGGTGGAATGTTAAGACAATGTGATTGATTTATGGGGGATCAGTTGTCTGCTGGACGTGGTGCTGGGATACCTCCGGAAATGTAATTTTTTAAAAATAATTGTTTTATAAATATTTTTTTATAATTTTTGGCTTTTTTTTTTTTTACATTTTAATTTTGGGGGAAGTTTATCGATTTTTCGGGTTAAAGGGTATTCAAGGTATGGGCACGGGGTCAAGGTCACAGGTCTGGATGAGGGAGGGGGTGTTGAAAATGTAAACAAATGATAAACGAAAAAACTAATATGGCGGGTGGAGTGCAGACGATGGAATGAATGTAGTAAAAGGGGCGTGGGAATGATTTGTGAACTTTTAGTCCCCACATCTAGGATCCTCGAATCCACGTTGCTAATTTGAGGACTCCATCGCGACATTTTTACATTTTTTTGGAAAGTTTTTGGTGAAAACTGTGATTTTTGGGCGAAATAATTAATTTCTGAAGTAATTTTTGGTATAAAAAAAGCGATATTGTCTTTAAAATGGCGGAAAAATAGCCGGAATGACAGAGCATGAACAGCGCTGAGCTCCGATGCATGACGCCGATTGCCGGAACTCATCATAAACATTCACTTAGGTTGTTCATGGTTAACTGAGCACTTTCGAAATCAATCTTGGTGAAATATCACTACCTCTAACTNAACATTCACTTAGGTTGTTCATGGTTAACTGAGCACTTTCGAAATCAATCTTGGTGAAATATCACTACCTCTAACTCCATAATATTGTAATGGGCATGCAAACTGACGTGCGCTCAGGAAGTTGGTAATGACGGAGAAAAATAGTTCGTCTTCTGAACGTTGGATAAAAATTGTTCGGTAACCATTTGTGAATACGGAAATTATTTATTATGCTTTCTGTTTTTTCAATACATCTAAGTACAATAATTATNAACATTCACTTAGGTTGTTCATGGTTAACTGAGCACTTTCGAAATCAATCTTGGTGAAATATCACTACCTCTAACTGCATAATATTGTAATGGGCATGCAAACTGACGTGCGCTCAGGAAGTTGGTAATGACGGAGAAAAATAGTTCGTCTTCTGAACGTTGGATAAAAATTGTCCGGTAACCATTTGTGAATACGGAAATTATTTATTATGCTTTCTGTTTTTTCAATACATCTAAGTACAATAATTATNCCGGTAACCATTTGTGAATACGGAAATTATTTATTATGCTTTCTGTTTTTTCAATACATCTAAGTACAATAATTATAAAATACGCTAAATGTCTCCTTTTCTAATCATGTTACAGTTTCACTTGACCAGCGCATGAATAAAGTGACCAGACCCATAGAAATGTTAACTGTACATATGGTGGAAGAATACGCAATGCGCATATACGAAGATCTTAAAGAAGGCTTTCAAAAGTGCTCAGTTTACCGTGAACAACCTCTATAGCGGATGTACTCGAACAAATGATAATAAACACCATTGTGGGTAGATGAGCACAATTTGAGCATATTTCATTCAGGAACAAATTGTCTATCGTCCATAGTTAACCCGCTAATATCAGTGGCAATGTGCAGGGGCGGGTATGCAATTTTGTGTACTCGGCGCTGTAACCAGCCTGTGCGCAGTTCTGGGCGCCCAAACACCGCTCAGCACCACATGGTCTCAGTCTCAGTAGTGCTACGTATATCCAGTTCCTGAGAACTTGTTACTGGAATACTTGGATTATGATCATTTAGGTGCTCGTGAGGTTATGGGGTTGCAGCAGGATGGGGCCTCGCCTCATTTCGTCATTGCTGTTCGCTGGCATCTCGACGTGCACTCCCTGAACCGGTAGATACGTAGGTAGGGGAGGCCCCACAGCATGGCCAGCACGTTCGCCTGACGCCCCACCACCTAACTTCTGGCTGTGAGGCCTCATCCAATCGATGGTGTATGCCACGCCACTTGACACGAGGGATGAGCTCATGACGCGGATATGAAGAGCAGTTTGACGCCATCAAAGTCACGCCGGAAACCTTTGCAATGTGCGTCGCAACATGCTTCAGCGCTGCGCTGTCTGTGTGGCCAACGATGGCAGACACTTTCAACCGACACTGTGAGCCCAATGCCTTCTGCCCAAATGTGTAAATAAATTGTCATTTCATTGCACTGCCTGTTTCCGAATTTTTGTGGTTGCTTACCCGCCCCTGCACATTGCCACTGCCATTGTGGGTTGACTATGCACGATAGACAATTTGCTCCTGGATGAATTATGATCCATTTGTGCTCATCTACCCCCACTCTGGTGCTTATTATCATTTGTTTTATTACACCCGGTACTTACGCGCATGTGCGATTTTATAATCCAAGGCATATATATGAATGATGGCCCGTCGTGACATTCGTGCACTGCTTCGAAAGTGAGAATGGCAGCAGCTGTTTGTGGACGTTGTTACGAGGTGTGGCCAGGCCCTTAGCTGAGTAGCTAAGGGCCTGGATCAAGGACAAGGGCTGTGTTCGCTGAAATTAGTTATGAAATCGCAAACCACAGAAACTCCCTCCACCGGCAAGTAAACGGGGACAACGCCGCCGATATATGGCAGTGTAGTCCGTGGGCGGTGTCTTTTGTCGTCGAGCCATTGGAACGAGAAGACCACTGAAGATTGGTGTGTCCGAATATCTTTGCTTGGTGAGTTACTGAAAAATAATTTTACTTGTATGGTTACACAAATTATACAATGACAATTTTGTGATTTATGCGAACATGCACAATAGTTGCCCTGTTCCACTTGCTTCCCTTATGTTTACCTAAGATCGTTGATTTTCAGGTCAGTTTGTTAGAATGACGTGAGAAATACAAGAGTTTGAAAGAAAAAAAAAAGGAGGCGTCACAAGTCTTCAGCGTCCGAGTTGTGATGCCAACCCCTAAAATTATGTTAGCCAGTTTTCCAATGGCTGAACAGTAGGAAAAATCGTAATAAAAGCCGTTACTTAGACAACGTAAACCTTGGTAAAGATGGGTTCCCTAGATTTGTTAATATTCCTGTATTTCCGTATACGTTCTGCTTGCAGGGTAGCCAACATCTTAATTATTAACTTTCATCGTATTGCTGGCTTTGACGAATGTTTTTATGTTGGTAATAGAAACGTGGTACGTCTACTGTTGTTCATAATAATAGCTCGACGCAATACGTAACATTTTCGCCTGTAAAATTAGTTACTCTGTAGGTGGAAACAGAACTGCAGGTAGATAAATTCGGCACACCTTAAAATTACTTAGCGTAAATTGTTATTACTTAATGTAAGTAGATTGACCATTATGCAAACGGCACAAATATGCACGTTCTCTAGATGCAAGCCTAAACTAATTGAGTCTATTTNTTACCTAAGATCGTTGATTTTCAGGTCAGTTTGTTAGAATGACGTGAGAAATACAAGAGTTTGAAAGAAAAAAAAATGAGGCGTCACCAGTCTTCAGCGTCCGAGTTGCAATGCCAACCCCTAAAATTATGTTAGCCAGTTTTCCAATGGCTGAACAGTAGGAAAAATCGTAATAAAAGCCGTTANAATGCCAACCCCTAAAATTATGTTAGCCAGTTTTCCAATGGCTGAACAGTAGGAAAAATCGTAATAAAAGCCGTTAGTTAGACAACGTAAACCTTGGTAAACATGGGTTCCCTAGATTTGTTAATATTCCTGTATTTCCGTATACGTTCTGCTTGCAGGGTAGCCAACATCTTAATTATTAACTTTCATCGTATTGCTGGCTTTGAAGAATGTTTTTATGTTGGTAATAGAAACGTGGTACGTCTACTGTTGTTCATAATAAGAGCTCGACGCAATACGTAACATTTTCGCCTGTAAAATTAGTTACTCTGTAGGTAGATAAATTCGGCACACCTTAAAATTACTTAGCGTAAATTGTTATTACTTAATGTACGTAGATTGACCATTATGCAAACGGCACAAATATGCACGTTCTCTAGATGCAAGCCTAAACTAATTGAGTCTATTTNAGTAGATTGACCATTATGCAAACGGCACAAATATGCACGTTCTCTAGATGCAAGCCTAAACTAATTGAGTCTATTTTGAAGATCTGTTAGCATTATAAAATAGTTTGCGGCATGTTCTCGCCAGCATTTAGCACCGAATTGGCGTCAGCTGAGGAAGAATGTTTGCTCCACACCACATGCGTTTGATACCCGAGATTGCTCGGCAGTAGAATGACGTATGCGTGAGATGCACTGATACGCCAAAAACGGAGTGTCGAAACAACGAACAACTTGATTGTGCATACAGCGCATTGTAGAGGAAACGTAGTTCAGGGAAATTTTTGTGAATGAGTTGACACGGCGCCTTCGAAGCGACATCGATGCGAACAGAACAGAAGGTACGGCGTGAATCACAGATTCACTCAATACAGCCTAGCTTGCTGCCTGCGCCGACAACATGGCGGAATGCCGTTCTACATCCACTGCCAGCATCTGGGCAGACGCCGATTGAACCAACGAGAAGTCGTCCCCGATTTGGCTTCGCCAACCAGCTTATAGCGAGGCCGTGTGTAGTGGACCACAGTGTCCGAACTGACCTGCCAGTTGCCCTTAGCTCATTTCATCCCCTTCTAAAGTACATCGAAGTCGTCACGTCAGCGTGTCGTTGTTGAAATCCAAGGTCAGGGATGAATGCGCCTTTGAATAAATCCTTGATCCAAGTGGACACGCATTGTCCCATTCTTGTCCCATACACTGTTCATTGAACTTCTTCGTCAACAGAATTGATGCTTCCCGCAATTTTATAGGCACTGTCGTTTGAAAAGAAACTGTGGCAAAATAAGAATATGACATTTAATTAACTGACTTAAAATAATTTTACAGTTTATAGACCTAATACCAAAATAAACACAGGCGTTCGAAATGACGATTATGTATTTCAAAACGAAGGGGTCATAGGGAAATAGGTAACGAATGCCTCAAGAGCAAGTGACCAAAGGTAGACGACAAGGAGTTCGAAAATGTTGAAAGATAAATGAATTTCACGATTTTATTTGGCAGAAGCCTAGACTTGTCATACTTTTATATACTCGGGCCACAGTTACTTACTCATTTATTAGAGAGACTTTGTTTTCATCATTCGCCTCGTTTGCACGTGATGCGATCCATAGGCGCCAACTTCAGGGAAGCACGAGTCCACAAGAAACTATTTCTTGGGAGCTATGCCCCTCAAGAAATAATGCAAATTTTTTATGTTAGCTGCTTTAACTCTTTGTATTAGCACTTAGCGGCTGTTTTTGCGTCTAGTAGTCTACGTGTCCGATGCTGTTACCTGTCGCTCCACCCAACCCTGTGCCACCCGCACAGAACTTCTGGTCAACGTATAACATTCAAATTTCCCCACTCCTATCTTGATGCTTCCCAGTAATGCGAGTCGCATTATCCCTTTCTGTTTATTACTGACTGAAGAGTCGTCCAGGATGTGCCAGAACACCTGTGGTCCAGCCATTAAAGCAACAATATAGTATGCATGCTAGAGGTATAACCTGCCACCGACTGAACTTGCGAAACTCGCAACCTTTTAAATATCGATATGTTTTTCCCAACAGCTGTGGTCCAGTGGTTGACTCTTAGCCACGATGTTTTTGTACGGAGTTGTTTTCCCCGTCTCGCAGGTTGCGTGTTGTTGTTGAGTGCACCCCACCCCGAGAGCGAAGAGTCACGTGCTATTACCGCAGAACCGGTCTTGGCGGAAGCTTGCCAATTCCCCCAGACCTGTTCGTCCCCCACCCTACACCCCACTCTCCGCTTATTCACCGACTCACCTTTTACACCGAGCAACTCTCGAGCGCCCACGTGTCGCTCCGCGCGCCCTTGAGGCCGTTCAACTGCCTAACATTTATTTATGCGTTTTCAAGATATTTTGCGACAAAATACCAATAACTATTTAATGAAATTGCAAAACCAGTTTAGAAATTCTAACTCCGCATACTTTTTTTTTTTTTTTTTTAGTAGAATTATCAGCTTTTTAACATTAAAATTTGTGCCAAACAAGTTTAAAAAAAAATATACGAACACAATTTTTGATTTCAGCTGAAGTGTTTTTTTGAAGTTTAAGGAACGCCGCGAAGAAATTTCTTCGAAGTGTGGCATTTTGATCATCTGCGATTAGGGTTTAACTTCTAGCTATTTTGGATTTCAATTTTATTGTAAAACTTAAAATAAATTTAAGGCCGAACCACTAGAAAAAATCCCATGGAATTTCTTCATCTCATTGTAATGACATTAGGAATTAATTTGAACTGTATCCAAACGTGGCAATTATGCCAAAATTTTACATTTGTATGCTAATACATACAAATTAGAAATTCCTGTATATTTCATTTTTAATTTTTGTAAAATAAGTTTCCATGGGTTTTTCATACTTATATCAAAGTGCTATTTAATGTAATAAAACAGAATTATAAAATACCCTAAAAATAAAGAAAATCTTTTTGTTCACATTTAAGTGCGTTTTTCACGATAACAAAAAAAAAAAATTGTAGTCTATTCGCGGTTTTTTCAAACTTTTTAAATCTAACCTTTGAAAAATTACCCCATGTGTGGCGTGTTTGATTACTTCCTAAATATGCCACGTATTGCTATCGATTTATACTTGTGTTAACATAACAGTACCTTGCTTTCGTTTAAATTGAACTTTTTCGTATACTTTATCTATAAATTATAATATTTCACTTATAACTAATATGAATAAAAACAGTGAGAATACAGGTGTTGGCAATGCTTGGTACGAAATAGTTCTTATGCCAAATATTACTAAAGTGAGGGCGCACGAATTCGGTGCGTTGTCCCTTTCCTGAAAGTAGAACTTCAGCAGGGCTTCAGAAAAGTTGTAAGTAATCGTGAATGTTCTAAATTTTATATTTGTACCACGAACTGTTCAACTTGTAATCAATATCTTCGACTGCTTTTTCCTTAGATACATTCAGTTAGACCGCATGGTTTTTATAAAAAAATATGTCAAAGTCAAAAACGTTACTGTTTTATAATGTACAAATAAAATAAACCAAATTATTTGCAGAAAATTTAACAAGGAAAAATGAAAATTCTTGTCTTAATTAATTTTTAGGTATGCTTAACAAAAGTTATTTTAAAAAACTCAGGGGCCACAAATCAATAATATGCAAGAATTCCCTTATTTTTCAAAATTTCTTTTTCATTGCAAAAACATTTCCTAGTATTATTTTACACGAGTCTTGGAGTGGCTCTTGGCATCTTCTTTCAGTGGGAATTTTCTTGTTTCTGTACATAAGTTAGTTTTTATTATTTGTTAATAATTAATACAGTAAAATTGTGACGCTAACACGTATTTATGCGAAAACTATGACCTGAAAAAAATTTTTTGCTAGGAAAGGGTAATCACTGATAATGTCTAACTGACGAACAGTAGGCCAATGTATGTGGTACGGATATAAAACAAGAAATTTTTTCCGTTGCCAACGCCCTCAAGCCACAAGCGAAAAAAAAAAAAAAAATTGCGTAGGTTTCAAGCATAAAGTCAAATAGGAATACGTAGAGGGATCACAGAATAGATAAGTACACATAGACGAAATGTGACGGTTCCTTTGAAGTGGGCGTATTCACACTCTGGTTGGCTGCACAAGGCTCAGGGAAAGGGCCTTGCGTCTGATTGGCAACTCCACTTTGCGAAACATACCCTATTGGCTGCAGTTCGTGACATAAGCTCTTGTTTCTCCTCTGTATTTTAAAGTACTCTGTGGTGAGATGAAGGGGGGCCGAAGAACCAAGGGGGAGTGGGACGTAAATTAAACGCTACACTTAGAGCCAAAACGTATTTTAAAATTTTGTGGAAGCCATAAAAAACGAAGAAAGGGCAACACAGCAGAACTGTTTTTACTAGACAGGAAATATTTTATCAGAATGATGTATTTATTCCGACTTATTTGTTTCGCCATAAATATTTATATATTATGACGACGCAATATATTATGCGAAATATATGCACCAATATTGCTAAATAGTTAATCATAAAGTTGGCAAATCCTATTATTTGGATTGTCTTTTTTTAATTTTTCTGTATTGTCTTCCGAAAATATGAAGAATTCAGTTAACGTATTTTGAGTTAATTTATCGCCCAGCCCTCATAAGGGGACTGCCTAGTCAAATATCGTCTGTAAAATAAGTGTTTGCGAGTACACCCGTACCTCGGCAAATAAATAGGCCTATAATAGGGATAAGAATTTTTTCAAGGGATAGGAGAAAATAATTATTTACAGATGCCAATTTATATATATATATATATATATATATATATATATATATATATTTCCTTT
>NQII01000322.1:531438-553938 GCA_002778355.1 Clitarchus hookeri | reverse complement strand
TTGGCCGGAAAAGGTAGTTCTGTATAAAAAAAACTCCCGCAAATGTTTTAGCTGGTACTATAATAAAATACTCTATATTTATTTACAGTTAAAACAAGTAACAAATTTTGGAAATCTGCAAAATATCGTGGCCGTGATACATTTCCCGTGCGTATTTCCAGTTCTTTGTTTGGCGTTTAATTTAATAAATGTACCTAGGTAATGTTATATCGTATGCTAAGTAAGCACTATAACTATTTTAATGCAAAATATTGTATAAAAACTACTTAACACTACTATGCTTTCGTTATGATTGATGTCTGCAAATTAAACTAACGCCTTAGGGTTATTTTACAAATAGAGTACCAGAAATCAATTTGATAAACATATTATATTAATTTGGTGGCTATAACTTCAACATTACTGAAATTATGAATAACTATGCTTATAAGTGGACTTAGTGCGTGCTTACCCTGCGTCCCTGTTCGTCGTCGGGGGCGCTGCCTATGATATGAATTTGATGAATGGCATCCAACCATGCTTATAAGAGGGCTTAGGGCATAAATGACCCTACCACCCTGATTGGCATTGGGGGTGATGCATATGATATGAATTTGGTGGCCGTATCTTCAACTGTTTTAAAATGGCAGCAAACTATGCTTATAGGAGGGCTTAAGGCATAATGAGCCATATCACATTGATCAGTGCTAGGAGCAGTACCTATAGTCCCAATTTGGTGACTGTAACTTAGACAGTTCGGAAATGATGGCAACTATGCTTATAAGTTCGTGGGGGTCAGATATAGATATACTGCACTTAAACCAAACTACTATGGAAAGTAGATTCTAGACGTGTCGAGGAAAAAAACGATAAATTCAAGGGGAAAAACAGTACATTTTAAAAAGAAAATACGGAATTTTGAGTAAAAAAAAAAGGGAGAAAACAAGATGGCAAAAAAAAATGGGTGGCGAAAAAAATATGGCGGCTGGAAATAATTTGGCCAACAGCTCAATGTCACGAACATCACAAAATGGCGGAAATCCAAGATGCCATGTCCATCCTATCATCCTACTCCTTACTCCATTCCCAGAACCCCCATTATCTGTCTACTATGGTGTCAAAGGAGGAGCTACTTTTTATATAACTATAATCATGTCATTAACATAAATAAAACAGGGGGCAGCAACCATACCTCACCTTTCCCCGCTGAATGACACTATTATAGTAATGTTACACATTCAAAATATAATTAAGTGGCATTTGTATTAATTATATACAGGCAATAATACTATCGCCTTTTTAGCTTGTGAACGAGGAAAAACACTAAACCATTAGTGTGGATATGAATTCTCAAGAAAGACTCTCTCTCCTCTCACTCAAAAGAATATCTTTCTGCATACGCCCCTGTCTACAGGTAAGTGGCGCTTGCTATAATCATGCATAGACAGAATGAAGTGGCGAAATACTAAAGACTTGAACTCGCATTGGGGATGGCCGGAGTACGAAATCCCGTCCAGCCATTATGCTTTCGGTTTTCCATGGTTTACCGAAATCACCCTAGACGAATACTTGGATGGTTCCTTACTATTTTCCATCACATTTTGGAGGGGATGGGGGTGGTTTATACTGTGCATATGTAGGATATATTATTTTTTCTATAGAGCATTAAGGAGGCACTTAAATGTCAACGTGAGGGCTTGAGGGAGGGAATCATACCTCCTATGGCCCTCCTCTTCCTCTTGATGCACCCTTGCGGGACGGCCGATTCCTTCCCCGTTCCTGCTTATCAGAGCAACTCGCACCATTTCTAAAAACCTTGCTGCCAACGGGGCGTTAAGCACTACCTACCTACTTACCTACCAAAAATAATGCATAAAAATTGCCATCCTAACCGTTGCCACTGCGTAGCACATTAGAATATTAGCAAACTTTAAACTCTCTCTTTTGCGAGAACCTTTGCAAGATCCATAATCCTAGTATCGTACAAATAAAATTCACTTCCGCGAACGAAACCCTACATCGCGGTTCACGGAAACGATCCAGGCAGCTCATGGCCATGTTTCCAAATACGTATTCGTTTATGTACGTATGAAGGAAAATTAAAACAAGCTAGAAGATATAAGAAAGTGAGGAATTTTGAATACCACAATTTTTTCAGAACCAAACTTAAAAAAAATTGCCGTCACCTGACTTCAGTACACGTTCGCGTTTGTAGGTGTAATAAGAAATGGACAAAAAAAAAAAGAAAACGCCCGTCTTGTCAACTGTACAAATGATAACACTTCACGGCTGTAGCTTTGGCTATGCGCACAGCTAGAAACAATGAGAATTTCGAGGGGTCAGTCGGTGTTGGGATATACTTTAAAAACTGTCTTGATACTTCCGTGAATGGACTTCTGAATTTCTGACGCGACGTTCAGGACTTTGAATCAGTAACACACATGTGCAGAGATACCGAGCGATTTCCTACCGGCATGCCTAGGACGCAAGGTAAAGTCATTATCACGAAGGCGCCAGGCAACGAACAAATTGCCCTTGATCGACGCACGAATGAAGTCACAGAATCCGTGGCGATGTTGCTTATACATGTGGTGTAGTAATAAAAACACGGGCAGAAAATTATATACTGCGAAACTTCCGAAAGCGCCGAATCCATAAGAAACAGCGTTATACGCTACGTAAAGTCAAACGACGAGAATAATCGCCTCTATCAAAACAAATTAGAAACGGTAAGGCGTTTTCCTGCTGTTCTGCGATGTTCCTGGAGATCACACGAGCCAGCACTGCACTACGGACGCTTGCAGGTTCGAGCCGAGTGTGCCTGGTGTGTGGAATCGCCGACAAGGGGGATGTCGTTCGCGATGTCTGAGGCGGTGCGCCGAAATAACCGAACTCAACTCCCACTGGAAGATATTCCTGGATCCGCTCCAGAGCCGGCTGCCAATTACAGCCGAGCAGCGGTCCACGATGGTGACAATCTGGAAAAATTCGCTGGTTTATGTCTCTGTCGGCGGAGTTTTGTTAGTAGTAGTTAAAGGGTTCTTCGGGAGCAGTGCGATTGTAAATACTTGTGAAATTCGATTAGTTTTCGCAGCGCCACGAGGCGAGCACGTTGTCGTAAAAGGAGATATGTTTCAAGACCTGTTTTCAGGAATATCGGTTCACTCGACTGAAATGTTATGAAGGATGATGGTGATTTCGTTAAGCAAGTTACTACAGCGGAGGAGAGCTTCATTCTTCTGAGTTTTATGTACAGATGGGACTGCCCCTTAGCTTGGCGGAAGAACAAATGGGTTTCCAGCATCTTCTGTTTTTGGGTTTCGTTTTAAAGAACTTCCAGGCGCAACCTGCAGTTGGCAGAACGGAAAGACATAGATTTTCTAGGAGTGCTTCACTTCCCCCTGTCACTACTGAAAATTTTCACACACGATCCTAAAGCCGGGATTGCGATAACTCCACGTTTCACGTAACACGTACCGAGCAAAACATTCACGTGTACATAAAACGTGGTCTTTTTGGGCAGTATATTATGATACTTCACGTAATCACTAACCTTCGTGTAGTGAATAAAAATGTAGAGGTTTTCAGATTGAAAACTCTCGAAATTCTTGATATACTGGCGTATTTGTATTTTAATATTGATGTTGCATAAACAGCTTGCGAAAGTATGACGTTCGTGATTTATACAAAACTTTCAAAAGTTAGGACATCGTCATAAACTCAAGAACGAAATGTCTCTGAGAGATGTAGACACGTTTTTTTGTGTATGTAATAAACTTTCATATGCAGAGAAAATTAAAATTTTGTTTAGTGAAATAAGTCTTCTATACATTTCAAACATAACGGTAAACATTGTTTTTTTTAGCGTACACAATTAATTAACTGCGGGAATATAAAGCTTCCTAAAATTTTACGGATAAAAATAAATACTTTAAGTCTAACTTCTATTGCACTTACTTTCGTCCTCATTCCCGGGAGAAAAATATATATGCGATTCATTAATTAACAACGTGGGCAGACGACATCGCGAAAATAAAAACAAACCCATGAAAAGCAAAGAGAACACATCGTCCCTATTGTAATTGGCCAGCAAGATAACGTGGTACAGAGTCACGTTATCACGTAACACGCAAAAGCTAGACTTTGACAAGCTTTTTCATCACGTGTACGTTACGTGAAATGATCGTAATAGGTCTCCTTGGAACACATCAGTCAAGATGTAACCGGCTTACGTGAACGTGTTGCTCGTTACGTGTCACGTGACATCGTATTCCCGGCCTAGTAGACGCACTTTAATTAACGGTTTCGGCCGTTGCAAGTTGGATATTTTTGACATGAACTTGTCATTAAGATCAGACCGATACATGAGATACCATGGTGGAAACAGCGAAGTAACATTTGCAGGCTGATCCATTCCGACAACATAACGTCGTGACTAATAACACGATTGAAATAAATGTGGCCTCGTTCAATCGGGTATACGACTACGATGCGAACATCACCTTGAGTTGGCGCTGAGCATGCGCTAGGAGCGGGTGGTGGCCGGCGGCGACCGGTGGGAATTTTGGGGCGTGGGTGAAAATTTCCAGGCAATATATATCACGACTCCGGTGTGCCAAACGAAACTGTCGTCTAGATCTGTCGATTTAAGCTATGATAGTCAAGCGTCAGTTTCGTTACTTTCATTTCGTTCCGATATCCCAAAGAAAATATTACCCGCTAATGCAGACAGACACTGCCAGACAGTAAAAATAGCGCGCACAGAAGGATGCATCGGATCATATCGAAACGTTATAGAGTTAGTGATACAGATTAGTAATACGCGTAATAATACAGAGGGGGCAGCGGTGGTGTAGTGGTCAGACCAGTTGCCTCCTACCTAAGCGAACCGGACTCGATTCCCGGCGGGGTAGCTTACGGGCTTTCGCATGTGACCGCGGGTTATATATCGGGGATCTCCCGTCTCCCCCACCATTGCATTCCGGCGCCGCTCCATACTCACCTCTCTTCGCCCTCGTTGGCTCACAACACCTCGATGTTAAGAGCCGCCCAAGTCTCTTCACTCACTCACAAGAACAGGGCATGTGGATCTGCAGTACACCGTTCGGCCATCTTCAACAGTGCGTGAAACACCTCGCACTGCGACGCGGTCTGTCGTGGAGTCCAGCAGACGCCGGGTGTTGCCCTGAGGCAGACTGGCCCACAATCGTTGGATGGCGTGAGGTATGCTTGAATCCATGTTCAGCAAAAAAAAAAAAAAAAATTTATATATATATATATATATATCGAAAATAATTTCTTTCTCCATTGAAACATGTGAGTGTTTTGAGAGACTCTGGCACTGGTGACGTCAGGCCCAGCCTCTGCCAGCTGTGTTTTGAAATAACACTAAATGAATAGCTGGTCGCCTACATCCTCAGGGGTATACGCTTCTCTAACATTTTTAAATCCGTTACTTGGTTCTTGCAGAACTGAAGCGAAAATCACTAACGCACAGAAGTAACGTTCTTCCCTCGTCCCACTTACATTTTTTATTGTGCACTTTTTCCTTCTTGTGCCATTATAGGCGGTTTGCATTCGTGCTCCTTTCACCGAGATGATGAGCGAAGGGTTGGGTGTATAGGAGTAAGGGGACTGAAATGGAAACAGCGCTGATGTCGAGCGTACGAGAATTCCCTTGCTCGTACGAGGATTTAGGGTTTTTGACCCAAATAGCATATAATCTTGTAATTTGACTCGATTTATCTTGCCGAGCAAGCTTGTCATATCATAAGTGATTCAATCTAGTTTGAAGCCTAATTTCTTATGACTCACATACCTACTTGCTGTTGCCAAACTGGCAGATGGTTTGAATTATGCTTGTAGGTTGCCAAGGTAAGCTTGCGGCAAGTATTTCTTATTAAGTTTGCTACAAGCTTGATTTGTGGAGATTAGTTAGCTTGATTCAAACATTTTGGTTTGCATAGTAAGCTTGATTCAAGCTTACGATCTTGTAATGATACATTTGATTCAAGCTTGACTCAAGCCGATTAAGTACTGTGGCTTCGTGGATAAACAACTCAGCCTGCAAAAGTTTATTTTTTAAAATTTTATTTAAGCCTTGGTCCGGCAGAGGGACGGCTTAACCAACCCCCTCTCTTCTAGCACTTTTTTCTATCATAATAAAGAGCATGATTCCTATCCTCTGTCTCCTGTAGCATTTTCTGTTAAACATGATAATGAATGAAACCATTTTTTAATTCTTTCGAGTTGAAAGGGTTTTTACGGTGACTGTGCCGGTTTTTCCCTTTCTCTTCTAAATATAGTTTAGCTATAAGTACACTTAGGGAGGTTCTCGTGGCCAAAATCCGGCCATGGCACCCAATCCCTCTTTGCCGTGATGCATGTCTCCTTGCATGAAATCCCTTCCTTGTAGGCGTACGGGGCTTAGCCCTGAGACGCACTTAACTCACGTCTCTACCGCGGGCTCACACAACACTTAGTTTTAGAGTAGTTAGTTAAAAAAAATAGAAACGGACGGCTTACAAACTGTAACGCAAACATGCAATACTTAAGAATAAAGAAGTGAAACAGCTACTCCACCCGCGAACACCAGCCGCACGTGCCAGTAAAATGGCGGCCACTGTGCACGTTGTTCAATAGTTACAAGAAAAACGTCGAACACAAGTACAGCGAGTGGCAAAAAAATTGCGTGACTACATCACCTGAACTCAGAAATTATTGTATGATCGAGCGGGTTAATTTATTAGTTTAGGTTATAGTACGACTATGCCAAGGGCTGTTGCAAGAGAGTGGCTTGGGGAGCCTGAGTACGCCCTTTGGAGCTTGATTTTACACTGTAAAATGAGATTAATCCTTACACCAAAATCGTTAATAACTCACTATTAATGCATACAAATAGTATGTCAACAAGATATGACGTTTATAGATAACATAAAAATGCAATGCTTAATGGTAAGCTTCTGGTCTGAATGTATAGTCTATTCACTGTTTCTTCACATTCTTTGAACAAAAACCTTTTAAAAATCACCTCGTGTATGACGTGCTTGGTGGTTTCTGAAATATGTTATTTATCACGAGAGTTTTATACTTCTGTTAATGTAAAGGTATCTTATATATTGGTTAAGTTTAACATTAACATGTGTTTTATCTATTCACTTTATACCATTTATAATTGATATAAATAAAAATAGAGGTTAATATACGTGTCTTGGTAATGCCTAGTAAGAAACTGTTCTTATGTAAAAATTAGTACACTGAGTGTGCACGAATTGGGTTAGTTGTCTCTTTCATGTCGTTTTCTACGTCTAGTTAAGCGTTTTTGATGTGAAGCGGAGGAACGGCCTGAAAGCAAAACTTCAGCAGAGATTCAGAAATGTTGGATGTAACCGTGAATGGACTGCAGGCATAAAGTGCAGCGCTCCACTTCTCAAGTAGCTTCCTCCTTTATCGGGTTTTAGATTCAATCACAGTGAACAACCGCCATAGAGCTATAAGTAGGGCCAGTGACTTTTCGCGTAAAAAAATCAGAGCACACAGTAGACTTCAATACTATAGACACACCTCAGCTCTTGTAATACCTCCATTGGCTGCTGGTGCCGCGTCCGTCTTTGACCAAGCCACTCAGGACTAAGTAACTCCTACACTGAACCATCGTGATTCGTGGGCAAACTGTTAACACGGTCCAGAACATTTTTTTTAGCCAATCAAAGAAGCTGGACGACCCTACAGTGCTTTGGACTGCATCTTGTCTCGGAATCTTTTCGCGAAATATCACTGCCCCTACTGATAAGTCGTGCTGCAATGCTGACATCAGTGCACTCTGACCGGGGCTCCCTGCCTTTGTAGTACGAAGAATGCAACTGACATTTCAACTCTTGCCTTGTTTTGACGAGCATGTCAGGTCGAATTACGGTGATATCATCCTTGATGGGAACCTTCGGATAAACGAACCCTTTAATTGGGGCGAGGCAGAAAATAGTCTCTAAAAAAAGACAAGAGTTTTTAACGTCTGCGCGAAATGGAGACCAAGGAATTTTGCCATATTTCACAAGTCATCTGCCTGGTGCTTGAAAATGTCTCATCAAAGTACAGGGGTATTTGTAGAACTCCATTAAGACGGACGGTATGATTTTATATTTTAGACTATTGAATATTTAAGTTCATGTTTATACAATTTGACTTGGGAAGGGTTATTTTAACTAAAGCTAAGTGATATTTAAAGACTGAAAATATTTTTAATTTAATAACTTTAAGTTACAATAAATATAATAAATTATATTGGCCGTTTCACTGCGTAAGTTTTGATTAACTTGTAGTTTTTCAGTGTCCCATGTTCTATAAGAGCACATTATGCCTCTGAAATGTATCCATGAACATGATTTATTTATGTGAAGTTAACGGCATTGTCAAAGCTAACGAGAATCTGTCCTGCGAAATGCTCATATGTAGGGGCAGCGATATTTCGCGAAAATATTTCGGGACAGGATGCAGTCCAAAGGACTGTAGGGTCGTCCAGTTTCTTTAATTGGCTAAAAAATGTCCTGTCCCATGTTAACCGTTTGCGCACGAATCACGAAGGTTCAGTGTCGGAGTTACTTAGTCCTGAGTGGCTTTGTCAAAGACGGACACGGCACCAGCAGCCAATGGATGTATAACAACAGCTGAGGTGTGTATATAGTATTGAAGTATACTGCGTGCTCCGAATGTTACGCGAAAAGTCACTGGCCCTACTCATATGTTTATACGCCGTCACCATGTTTTAGCTGCTACACTAATTGGACCTTGTATGCACTTAACCTTAAACTCTTTATGATGCACTTCGCGTGTCGCTGAACATGGGATTAACAATGCACGCGAAGCTCGACACAGGGATATCGTGGGGCTTCAGGCAACTCACTAGGGGGATGTAGAACCGGCCGGTTACGCCATCCACCGGCAGCAAGAAAAATTTCTAGAGTTCCTCCACGCTCTATGGGGCCGCAGTTTGCGCAGAGGCTAGAGCACTCACTCCCACCAAGACGAACCGGGCTTCATTTCCCGGCAGGGCAACTCCCGGACTTTCGCACTCGGGAATCGTGTTGGATGATGCCGCTGGTCCGAGGGTTTTCTCGGGGATCTGCCGTTTCCCCCCGTTTTTGCTTTCCGATACTGCTCCACACTCATTTCGCTTCACCCTCATAGACCCAAACCTCACCACTCTACACTCTACTGGAAAACGTAAGTGACCGTGTTCACTTAAAACACCAGAGGTATAGAATCGTTATACGGTAGTATTTTCCTATCGTAGCTCTGAATATTGACTGAGTGTGTGTCAAACACATGTTAAAATCAGTTTTATTAACATTTTCATACCACTTAGTCCACGTAATTTCCACCCATCGACTTCAGTAGGGAATGACACACATACTGAAGGCGTCTGCGGGGAGGGTGCAGGGGGTGCAGCTGAACCCCTATTCCCCCCCCACCAAACAATTCCATCACGTCATAAGGAAAATAAAAATAATGTGGTCAATTTCGTAGTTTCGCCAGACAGTCTGCGTGTTTGATACGACCACTAGATTGAAAATAGGTTTTAATGTAATACAAACTATTTGTTATTAATATGTTTAGATACAAACTTACTTTGCATTTTTTATCTCGAAAAAGTGGGTCTTCATTTAGTGGTTTGCGCCCTACATTGCCCAACCCTGCGCATGGCTATGATGATACTTCATATCAAACCACGGCGTATCCTTTCATTTCTGTGTGATGCGAGTTACTTGGTGCATCGGTGCCGACATTAGACACGTGATTGTCGTCTTTGCAGCTATAATTTCACTACGTAATCGTCATTTTCGTTAACTCATTTGTACAGCGTGTACGATTCGTTTATGATTTTGTGAAGTGAATAAGCTACATACGGCAATTTTTAAAAAAAATAAATATTAGCGAATTGTAGGTGGTGTCGAGTAGACATTATACACTTAGTTGGTGCTTGATTAACATCCTCTCTGTGAGCTAGTTGTTAATTAGAGTGCTGAGTGAAAGATGGCCAGATGGGTTCATCGAAGATGAGAAAGAAACAATACATGCCACGCAGCCTTCTTGAGAACGTTAGCATTCACAGCGCTAACAACTATAGCTTTGTTTTATGTAGCCTTCTCCTCACAAGTAAAAGTCAACACTGTCCCCAACATAACCGCTGCAAAATTTACCACTCGTATTCTTAGGCGTGTAAAACAAAAATATTTGTCAGTGTTGCATGCCAGTGATTTTCTGAAATGCGCGTGGGGCAGCATCGGGGGGGCAAGAGTGGGGGAAACGGTAGACCCCCGAGAAAAACCTGTCAACCAGTGACATCGTCAGGGCACGATTCCCACATGGTAGAGTCCGGGAGCGAACCCCGTTCGCCTTGGAGGGAGGCGAGCGTCCGAGCCGCTACACCACCGCGACCCCGACGTTTAAGTGTTCTAGTTAACGTCAATGGGAGATGCAAGGCAAATAGTCCGACATCTAGTGGCGGATGTTGGAACCCGCGGAATGGTGACCAACCTCTCACCTTTAGGCCTATCTTTCACGTGTGCAGCGGTGAAAGGCATTTCTACTTGAAAAATAAAATTCTGAACTGTATTGCTTGGTTTTCCAATCTAAAACACTCACCTATACACCTAGAATTGTATTTCAACAAATCCATAAACCTTGAAAATAATGGTGCCAGGAAGCAGGAAATTGTGAAAAATTGTCATGAGCATTGTCACTAGTATACGCCGAAACGTCCACGAAATTTACTGAATTAACACATAACTAGGGCCAGTGACTTTTCGCGTAAAAATCGGAGCACACAGTAGACTTCAATACTATATACACACCTCAGCTGTTGTTATACCTCCATTGGCTGCTGGTGCCGTGTCCGTCTTTGACCAAGCCACTCAGGACTAAGTAAATCCGACACTGAACCTTCGTGATTCGTGCGCAAACGGTTAACACGGGCCAGAACATTTTTTTTTTTAGGCAATCAAAGAAGTTGGACGACCCTCCAGTGCTTTGGACTGCATCTTGTCTCGAAATCTTTTCGCGAAATATCACTGCCCCTACACATAACTAATAAGATAAACCACCAAAATATCAAACGTGTTTATTCAACATTCAACAATCCATGTACTTCATTGTCACATACTGTAGTAATTATAACAGTCGCCACGGTAACAACCTATGAACAGAGAAGTGCAGTTTTAGTCTAAAGCATGTCTGTGTACGAAGATGTGTAAATATTATAATTTTTATTACAGAAACTGAGCTTATCCTAGACGTGACACCATTGCCACATAGTTTTTAAAATATGTATAAATAATTCGTGGTTTTTTAAAACTGTTTTCGTGTTTCCCAGTTACCTTTCGTAGCTTCCATAAGAATTAGTTTTGAAATGATTTGCCTCAAATATAAAACCCGCTGTAAATAAAAATTATAGGCCCCATAGAAAAGTAAAATGAGTACTGATTCTTCTGAAATGATGTTTTGGCATAATTAATTCAGCATATTTTTGGAGATATTTTTAGGAAATCGGTATTATCACGATTGTAGTTTCTTCTGCATATTATAGAAGGGTCAATTTCGCTTCGTGCACGTTACGTATAGCGTATCAATTAATTATTTTATTAAAAATATATGTTACTGTGAAAATCACTCATGATACAAACACTTCTCGTGACAGCATCTTCAATCGAGTGCCGTGAACACACACACAATATGGATTCACGTATCCATAATTCGAAAAACTTTGAAGATGTGACATTGAGTGCCTGGATAATGTGTAACGTAACAAAGATCTTTAAACAACACAACTCCCGTCTGTCGCTGTCATCAAATTATGTCATGTAAACAGCACCACTAGTGCCCTTATTTCGACTTAATATCCATGACGTTTTAACATACTTGGAATTTAAAATATGTATTATTAACACGTATGTCACAATTAACTTTACATTATCGACACACTCAGTGTTTCACCTCCAGTATTTTTAATACACTCGTGTCTCAGGTGCAACTTCAAAGATAATGTACCGCCCTTGGGATTCACTTTATTCGATGGGCCGTAATCATGTGTGTTTTTTCCCGTTCTTTTTCCGTGATCAAACTGCAGACGAAGTTTGTCGGTCTAATTTAGATACGTTTTGTATGAGCCGCGGCGTGCTTCTGTGTCGGTACTCTTGAATGGCCATTGGTACCGGGTACGTTACGACGACGGGAGACGGCGAGCGACAGTGCACTGGTCAGCGAGTGTAGTGAGAGGTCGTAGTGAAAGCTGACACTTTTGACTGACCGGCTGGAATGCAAGGAAGTGGGGTTTGTTTCGCGAGTGACGGACATTCGGGTGATCGAAATGCACCTATAGCAATGAACTTTATAAACTTTTAGTTAATGCACGAAGATTAAGTGACTTGTATAAGGTCTGTGATTTTGAAATAACTGAGATTGACATTAAAATTGCCCTGACTCGTGAAAACAGTGCGTGTTAATAGGAGAGATAGACAGTTGTATTTTGTAAACAACAGCTTGCGTATTCATACACCGCTGTAAATAAATTAAGAAATTAAGTAGAGTGGAGAGATTTGGGCGGCTCTTAACATCGAGGTCTTGAGAGCTAATGGGGGCGAAGCAAGGTGATTATGGAGAAGTACTGGAATGCAAGGGCGGGAGGAAACGGGAGATCACCGAGAAAACCCGCAGAACAGCAGCATCGTCCGACACGATTCCCACGTGCGAAAATCCGAAATCCGGGAACCACCTAACCGGAAATCGAACCTGATCCGCCTAGGTCGGAGGTGAGTAGTCTGACCACTACACCACCGCAGCTCCTTTAAGAAATTAAAGTTCGTTGTTTCATTTTCCTTTGAGACCTCCATTCCTCACGAATTTGGATAGGCAATTCGTAACAGCGCACATAGGGGTATTTGATACTAAAAGTTGGCCAAAAATGTTTTTGAAATTGTATGGTCATAAAATTGTCTGTATAGTTGGTTTTTGTGTTATAATAGTAAATAAAACTAGATATGACCACAAAACAGAACTTTATTTACACAAAAATTTTAATATAATAATCATTATAAAAATTATTCAGATTCTAGTGATTTTAGTAGAAATAGTCTAAGAAGCGCAGGCACATCGCTTTCTTGTGATAATGTTGCTGCATATCCTGACGGAAGGAGAAGTTGCATGGTTTCATTGGAAAAAGGTTTTGTTTTTTTTTCTTGGTAACGGGCGGATACTCGTCAATAGAGGGTCCGAGCTCAACAGTAATCTATTTATAATATCGTTGTTACACGCCTCCCGTGAAAATTTTCTTGCAAATCCTTGCCGATATGAGCGGAAGTGCTTATTTCGGGCTTCAGCAGCCTCCTCTGAGAGTTGCCCGATTGGCAATAAGGCATGCGAAATGATCTCCGCACCATGCACTAAAATTTTGTGAACTGTTGGTGTCATTGGGTGCCAGTTGTATAAACTGATATATAATTCAGCTGTTTCGAGAGCGTATTTTTCGAATTTGTCGACATTAATTTCATATCCACTTGATATGGCCTCTAATATAATCTTAAATCGGTGAATTAAGGTTTCGTCAACTCCGGTAATTTTGCTTGTCAATTTTGGGTCTTGGAAAAATCTCCTAGCCGAATTACCATCATTGGTATTTCCGAATCCTGCTTTCGGAATATCTACTAAGAGACCCATTTCCTCTCTAAAATGACATTGAATTTTTTTTTTGTGTCCGTAACTATTCTTTTGTCTCCTTCAGATCTTGCTTGCCACTTTCCAGTTGGAATCTTGTACGCTAAGTGAAGGATGGACTCAAATAATCGTATTTTTGCATGCAGAACAGAAATCCCAAATTGTAGTGACTCTATGTTCACATTTTTCTTCTTCGATAGGTCGTTAAAATCTTTTGATGTCGTTCCGCATAAGTAACACCGCATTGTAGACGCTGTATTTGTTGCGGCATTGCATATTTTCCCATCTACCATGGTAAATAATAGCGTCTGTTTAACCATACACTCAGATCCACTGGCCAACAGCACTCTTGTTTTTTGTAGGTTTTTTATTTGATTTTCTATATATTGGATTTCATCTTTGGTCACATCCGTTGTCTCATGAATAAACCTTATTCTTATCGGTCTGCAATATCTGGGGGAGGATGGCACTGGGTTCTGCCATAGTGCTTTACTTTCATCATCATTGTTAACGATTAATCTGAGAGGTACAAAACAGCTTTGAAAAATATTAGCATCAGAATATGTTGAATTTTCAAATTTCTGTTTAAATTGGCTTTGCTGTGAACCATCACATCCCCATTTGCAAATCAGTTCTAGATGGCATCGGTCTTCTTCTTTGCACCCTTCAATAACTTCCTCCAGGTACTCGCATAAGCGGGAGCAAGTGTGGTCCAACACATCTTGTAGTTTTACTTCAGCACATGTGGATGTTACACGAAATGCCTCTGGTTTCGGATAACATAGTTTTTTTGCCTTTTGTAGAATCGAGTAACATGGAAAGCGCTGTTTGTCCATTTTTCTCACAATATTGTATTGTCTTCTTGTAAAATCGCCTTCCACGAACATAGAAAGAGCTTCAGTTGGTGAGAGTTGCGGTGTGTGCTGTGCTTTTGCAATAGACTTGCGGAACTTAGATGCCCTTGTTGGCGTTTTTGTTATATCTTTTATAATATCGGAAGCATCTTTGTTTCCAGCGGCTCTCAGACTCATTTGTGTTGCATATGTTAATTGGTCTGCATCTATTTGCTGTCGTAAATCTTCGGTTTTCCTCCTTTTGGTCCGCTCACTAGATTCTGAGAAAGATTTGTTTGGCCGACCGCGACCACCAGTTCGCACTAAAGATGACGCCATCTTTGGTAAAGTGACTTCACCTTGTAACCAGCTATCATTCTTCTTTTCGAACACGTCTCTTTTCTTGTAAGCAGCCATCCACTTCTTCTTAAAATCCGACTTAAAATAAGACAGTTTATGTTTCAAAATATTACGTTCACATTTGGTTATTTCAAACAAATAATCTTCCAAATACTCCAGTTTTTTATCTATTTGTTTAATAGGACATTGAAGCACGATGTCATATAATATTTTTTTCGTGAATATTGTCACATCTTCCAAAGAACCTAGAACAAAGGGAAAGAAACAATAAAATCAAAAAAATCCTTCATTCTAAATTTGTGACACATCGTATCTTTGAAAAATCATAATAAAAAAAACGCCAAACTTCTGCCACTTTTTTCTTACTTGATAACTTTGTTAGTTAGTCTTTAATAACATTCTATTAAAAGTTTCACTCGGACGAACCCGGAAACATAACAAAAGTAATAATTTATAAAAGTAAGTAAAGGTAAAAATTCAATTTTTCTTTCAAAAGTATTTATAGCTTAAATAACACCAAACATTGTCGTTTAGTTATTGTAACAGGTTAATAATAAAGTATATACCTCCACTACCATGATCCATATTGAAATTTTTTCTTAATTCACTGTATCACTCACTTACACGTGGTTCAAAATGAAGTTTTTCAAAAGCCGAGAACTGAGCAACGTGCAAAGTAAACAAAGGCGAGATGCCGACTGACGTTGTGAATCAAACGCGCAGCATGGCATGTCAAAATGGCTGCCGTTTGACGCGCCATCTATGTACTTTTACCTGAAATCATTACTATTGTTAGATTGCGTATTCGAAAAATCGAGGTTTTGACCAACTTTTAGCATCAAATACCCCTATGTGCAGCGCACAGCTTGTCATCTGCCGAACACTTCCATGTTGTCCCGAAGCAAGCGACCCGCCGACCAGCACTTTCCTATTTAAAACGCCAAGGCTCAGAAGGAACATTTACATACTACTATCGACGCGTGTGAACTAGTTACTAAGCGAGGCTTTTCAAAACCACGCTGCGGGTTTGCTTCTGTATGGAGCCAGCCACGCGTACAGCAGATACAGTATAATAACTACCCTCTCTCCTCCTTTCTTGTGGGTTCGAGTCCCACAGCACCAAGGGACGCTCGAACGCAACTCTGCCGGCCCGCTGCTCCAGAACACGGTTACGTAAACAAGTCCCCGCAACGCTGGTCTTGCTCCTATGAATAATTCCTCCCGGATGAATAATTCCATACGGTGCCCCGTTGCTAGGCAGAGGACGGGCACAATGCGACCTTACTGTTCTGTCCCGTGTAGCATTTCTTTTTCGGCTCAGAACAATTCCAGCTTTACTCGATTTGCGTGAAATGTTTCTAATGCAGACCGTTTATGGTTAACTAATTCCGTCTTGGCAGTCACTGGCATTCAGCTGTACATTGTTCCGTCATATTTTTTTATATATACTCGACAGTTATCTGAAATGAATGCTCACAATTTAATTATCTGGACATTGCATTTTTATATTTGAGTTCCTAATANGCTCGACAGTTATCTGAAATGAATGCTCACAATTTAATTATCTGGACATTGCATTTTTATATTTGAGTTCCTAATATTTAATATTTATGAAGGAATATAATTATTTATATTTTCATAATGTTTTAGAATTCAGCAGTAACTTGATATGTTGAAGAATTGCATAAGGAAAGACTGTTATTCGGCAAAGGGGCCGCGGTGGCTGAGCGGTTAGCCTGCTCGCCTGTCACCATGGTGAACCGGGCTCAATCCCAGGCCGGGTCACTCCCGGATTTTCGAATGTGGGAATCGTGCCAGACGATGCCGCTGGTTGGCGGGCATTCTTGGGCATCTCCCGTTTCCCCCGCCCTTGCATTCCGATGCTGCTCAATATTCACCTTGCTTTACCCTCATCGGCTCTAAAGACCTCAATGTTAAGAACCGCCCAAATCTCTTCACTCACTCACTCTAATCGGCAATGCTATTTATTCTATGGCTAGTTTTCTTTTTGTTTTAAGAGATACATAAATTCTGTGTTTGTGGTAAGGTGAATGAATGTTCAATAAAATACAACTATTAAAAATAATGTTTTTTTTTTAATTAAAAGTTATTACTTCTAATTAAATATTTCAAATGGTAGCACAGGACGTAATTCGACTGTAAAAATCTGTTGGTTGGAAGTATTTAAAAACAATGAACAGAACTGTAAAAACTGTAAAGAAGTCTTGTATTTTGTGTAATACCAACTAAAACGACGACTGCTTCAACATAAGCTACTGTTGATAATTACTACTGTAATTTAGTATTCAGAACGACTAATATTGAAAATNGACGACTGCTTCAACATAAGCTACTGTTGATAATTACTACTGTAATTTAGTATTCAGAACGACTAATATTGAAAATTAAATATCATCTATCGATTCATTTTAAGATTCTGACAATTTAATTTCTGGACGTTTGAAATGAGCATATTTTTTCGTGCTAATTATTTAAATTACATGGTTGAAGGTGTTAGTATACTTGTTGAAATAACAGATGATAAACTTAGTTGGATTAAAAAAGATGCCGGTGCAATTGTTTCGTCTTCTGATAAAAAAAAATAGAGCGCGTGTNTGATAAACTTAGTTGGATTAAAAAAGATGCCGGTGCAATTGTTTCGTCTTCTGATAAAAAAAAATAGAGCGCGTGTAACTCAGTACACGTTACAAAAGCGAAACGTCTTTGGCGATCATCAGGTATACAACATAGCTCTCTCTCTTTTTCTCTCTAGCTGAGTGCAGATCTTCCGTCTTTTTTTTGCCTCACAAACGTTGCAAAACGTTTCATATTATATGACCTTGCAATTTTACTCTCATTGCGCCCAACGAAGTTTAACTTAAAAAAAAACTAAGGATTCATTTAATGACTTGTAAATCTAGTAAATAAATTTTTGATCAAATTGTCTCTATTTTAGAAACGGGATAGTGAACAGCGTTAAACTATGCGCATTCTTCTTTAACACGCAACGTAAATCGTAATTTTCTGACAACTCCGGTAGTAGTTGGCGTGTGTGTGTTACTTTGTAATGAGTTCTGCATGTCGTGCACAACAATTTCTCCTTCGCCTTCTACGGTGCTGTACGTTTGCGAATTCACGGGCAAGCTTCCAGTGCGCATGTGATCAGTTCAGACCAACCAATCGCCGTGTGGATACGAGCCGAAGTGTTTTGAGACACAAACATAGACAGGAACTCTTCTCGCGAAAATCAGGTTGCCCCTGCTTGTGATTTGCAAATTATACTGCAGCGACGTGAACCACCACAAACGACGCGAAGACTCAGCTGCCCGGGATTGCAGCCGACTACTTAGTTTTTTTCTGAAATCATCTTAGGCTGGACTCACAACCATCCGTCCCTGCGGCAGCCATCCGTCTGTGTTTTCGTCAGTCAGTTGGACGCGTTTCACAACAATCCGTCGTCCGTCAATCCTTCTGCACGGCAAAATTTCAGTGACATCTTAACATCGCGATTTTCCTTTAGTTGTAGATATATTTCGGTCGGAAATTAATTTTCAAGAGAGAAATATTTTTTTCACGTGATAAGAATTTATAAAAATTTTTTTATTTAAATTAAAATTCTTGAATTTGTTACTAAATATGAATAAACACAGATCCGCCACATTACATTTTATTTCAAAGTGCTTATTCACGTCTAAGGAATGTCAGAAGGCGAGGGCACGTCCTTCCATCCGTCCGTCGAGAGTTACAGTTTGGTAAATATTTGACGGATAGACGGATAGAAAAAAAAAAAAGGTTGACCTGCGATTGGTCGGAGATCACATGACCGCCTGAAGGATGACTGACGGATGCTACGGATGCTACGGATGCTACGGATGGTTGTGAGTCCAGTGAGATNTTGGACGCGTTTCACAACAATCCGTCGTCCGTCAATCCTTCTGCACGGCAAAATTTCAGTGACATCTTAACATCGCAATTTTTCTTTAGTTGTAGATATATTTCGGTCGGAAATTCATTTTCGAGAGAGAAATATTTTTTTCACGTGATAAGAATTTATAAAAAAATTTTTATTTAAATTAAAATTCTTGAATTTGTTACTAAATATGAATAAACACAGATCCGCCACATTACATTTTATTNTCGGCGGGACCTTCCAGTCTCCAATTGTCAAGAGACTTTCAAGAGGCGGGTTGGGTTAAGTGGCTTACTTTCCCGCGTCGCTTCTTGCGACTTACAGAGGACAGCTGGCCTCGTGTCCACGCCTCGGGAACACCCGGAGCGAACAATGGACCACCGGTGGGAGGCGGTCAGTTCGGCGGAGAGCTGGAGAGAGCGCGTGCCGCTTGTTACCTGTCGAGATCAGTTCCCTCCGGAGAGATATCTGCTACACCTAGACGGGGGTGTTTGTTCCCAAACAGCAGCAGGTTGTTTTGTTGACGGGAAACGGCTCGAGTGACCAGGTCCTGCGCCGACAATGAGCGAAGGTCCCACCGCGCGAGTCTTTTGTGCCGGACTAATCCTTTTCCTCCCGGATGTCGTGTTTCCCTCCACAGCTTCTCTTCAGGGATTTGCATTACAGGTTTACTCTGTATCTTGGGCGTTGAATAAACTGGCAAATTTCGTTTGCAGAGTAATTTTTTCATCCCATTTTTCATCAAAATAGAAGCGTATTTCGTAATTTAGCGTCAGTATTTATAATTCTATAACGATGGAATCATAGCATTATTTTCTTATAATTTATTAATGTTAGAATTTAAAAAAAAATCAACAGTGGAAACATTTGGTGCAAACATACGTGTGCAATTTTTGGGAAAGCTAAACATGGTGTAAAATTACACGAACATTTAAAATGTGTTTTCTCTCTTGTAGCACGCGTCGACACAACAGCTTGTATTAATTCTAGCGCGGTGGTTTGATTACTTTACTTGTTTTATAGGCATTTTTACAGTGAAACAAAAATAAAAACTCATGAATATGGTTGGTGTAAAATTATACGACATTTGGTGGAAACTCTGCTACAACATACATTTTGTGTAAAATTACACAACTTTTTTTTTTTACAGAGAAGTTTGGGAACTTCCTTGCACATTTGACTGTTTCCTGTGCAAATGTAGGAACGCTACCATGAATATATGGGAGAAAAATTACCGCTCGCTGTTTCTCACTCTTAAAGAAAAAATATTGTTTCAGGAACCATAATTCTGTAGCCATTACCCTCCAAGACTTTCAACATTTGGTTGTGGCTACCCTACGAGTATTGTTAAAGGTGCCAACAGAACATATTGTAAAAGATCAGTGCGTCACAAATCAGTGACGTCATTACTTTCTACAGAATAGAATGTTGCGATTACAATCTAATAGGGTTCTGACTGCAATTCAGTATGGTATTCCCTACAATTCTGCCGCTACAGAGCTGATTGTGCACCCAGCACTAGCACATGGTAGGGCTAACAATCTGTTGTGTTGCCTTTACTGAGCGGCATGGTTGCCCTAGCCACCTTGTGTCGTCTACTGTAATTCCCTCGTCTGTCCATAGGATGCGCTGTTATTTGTACTTATTTTCCATTGCTTGAAAAATCCCCTGTGGAAGTAGGCAGCCACGAACTGCCGGACCTTGCGTTGATAGCCAGACGCCTTAGAACGCTTGACTATTGTATCAGGTATGAGATTAGGGTTTTTAAATGTATTTGTCTTACTTTGTTTCATTTTATTTAAAGCATGTCATGTAACGTGTCTCCAGACGAATCTAACGAGACGAGTTCACATATGAGTTAGCTTATTTATTTTATAAAATCATCATTCATATATATATATTTATTTATTTATTTGTATCATATAACATTGGGTGTCATTTGATATAAAAATGTTTTTACGTGTAACGTTTGTGTAGGTTTTCCTTTCACGTCAGATAATTTGTAGTACCAGTAAAAATATGGCGTTAGCAAATTCGTCTTATGTCCTGTTTGTGTACACTCTAAATCCGAATCAGTGATATCAATCAGTGAAAAATTTTTCACTGAAGATCAGTTGATAATCTACTGCTGACTGGCGAATCAAGCAAATTAACTGGGAACAAGTGATTTATAGCAGTGACGTTCTTGACATTCAGTGGGAAATCACAAATGAATCAGTGAAATTCAACCACTATATGAATTCGTTATCGACACTGATTATTTATCAGTTGCTCACTTCTCACTGTTTTTACTGATTTGGCTAAATCCTCGCTGATTCAAGTTTAGAGTGCAGGTGATATACATCTTGTAAAAAACAAATAGGACATTCCCTCACCCTTGTTGCTATTATTACATTTAACGCCTAACGTGGCGGTGTCCGTCAACACTTTAGAGGGTGCACTTTACCCTCACAGATTATCTACAGCCTCCACTAAATAAATATTACTTCACTACAGCAACATTTTCCTATTTATCTACTGTATTGTAAATTATACTAAGTTCTATTAAATTTTTAAAAGAATCAGATGGTTCCTCTAATAGTCCGCGACACGGTTGTAATTACCATACTTGTTTGTTAACTCTACAATTCTAGCTCTGTAATCCTAACTTAATTGGAGCGTACATCAAACAGTCCACGACACTGTTGTGGCTACCATACTGTTTCTGTAAACTTTTGGAGGGAAAAAAGAGGTGATTTATATGGAACAATCTTTTGCAGTTACCAAACAGCACTGTTGGGTTTACTCTTTCTTGTTCTGTTACAGTAACAATACTGTAAGATTGAGTTCACAACTATGTGTGTAGTTCATACTACAGAAAACACTGTTCCAGCTACAGAAATAATGGTTCCCACAACATAATAAATTTTAACAATATTTAAATTCTTCTGCCAACAATTTGGATTGTAAAGACTATAAAATATTCTGTTGCTAGTGCTAAAGTTTAGTTGCCGCTACCACAAAATGCCATTACAGAACTGTTCTGCTGATTTCTTTCCGTGCATCATTCGTATAATCCATTCACGGTTACTTCCAACTTTCCACGTTCTCTTAGGGTATACAACACTGTGGCACAGGGGTCATAAAAGAAGCTATTGTCAGCCTATACCCAGACGCGCAGTGTGTCGTTTGCTATAGAGCGTCTCACTCTTAGATTACAGCGTGCAGTGTAATATACATTCGCTCTCTCTTTCCAATACACAATTTCTGTCGTTGACACTGTCCTTGTTCCTGCGTGCACTGTTGCCTGATAAGTTTCCCAATTTTGCAGGCTCAAAAAATATGCCATTTTCGTTTCGTACGCACAATGCAATCACAATGATAGAGTTTCTCACAGGATTCAGTTTCAAAGGAGCCGCTTAGCTTTGCGTCGAAGGATTGGAATCTCTCAAGAGTTGTCAGGGAGGTAAACAGATAAAATTCTCTTAATCAGGCCGTTTCCTCCGCCACCCATTTGTTACTCAGCCTGCCAGTTACGTCGCAAAGCTGGAGTGATCTGGCAACAGTGCGCGCCATCAGGGTGGGACGCTCTATACCAGAAGCCGACGATGTCGCGTCGCTGCGTTGGCGCGGCCGAGCGCGAAAGACTTGGCAAGGGTGTGCACGGGGGTGTCGCGGACACTTCAAGGTGACTTGCAACCCCTCCCCACCCCCTCATAAACTTCCCCTCCAACC